>JXCR01094243.1:347259-362498 GCA_002079205.1 Phalaenopsis hybrid cultivar
TATATATATATATATATATATATATATATATATATATATATATATATATATATATATATATAAGAAAGCTCAAGGGCTAGTATATTAAAAGAAAGAAATATGCAGATAGATTGTATGAGGGCCTAAGCATGATACCCTACCCTCAAGTTACAAAACACAATAAAATATATGGGAGCCCAAAAACCAAAAGTGACAAAACACGTAGTATCAGATAGCTAAAGAGCGACCCAATTTTGCTCTGTCTCTGCCTTTAATTCTAGAAAAGGAGCCAGCTAACAAATTGGTAAGATAAGTGTCATTGCCAGTAGTAACTAATGTATCGTCCAATAAGTTCCTGAGCTCGATTTGGCCTCTATTCTTCTTCTTCCTCATGGAATAGACCTGTTATTCCTCATCCGAAGACTGACTCATATGATCAGTGGATTGGTTTAAAGTGTGTCGGGCATGTGTAAGTTGCTGAACATTGGAATCATGTACTTGTTGTACCAATTGATCTTTTATCTCTCGTGTTTCTTGACATGTAAGTGATCATTCTTCAATAATGAGTGGAATAGACACGGTTGGATCAGTATTAGCAGTATGGGGAGATGTTTCATGAGACTCCAGAGTATCATGCTCCAATCCAGTAGCTCGAAGAGAGTGTTCAAAAGCAGGAGCATCCAGGGGTAGAACGGCTTGGGTATGATGTTCTTCATCTGAGACGACAAAGGTTTGAGCAGGAGGGTCATCAGAAAATTTCCCATCAGGAACAACGTCATTCAGATGAGCAGAGGTATATGCGGTGTTGGAAAGAGGGTCGGGTTGCACCTCCTCAGCAGGGATGATAGGTAGCAAGAAGTCCACCCCCAATTCAGTATGAAGAGATTTTTGATTATGTTGCTTATCTTTAGCAATATCTCGCTTTAAATGAGGATGCAAACAATAACAAATAGCAGAATTATGGCCAAACATATTACAATGAGACAAATAAGGAGAGTGATTCTAATTCAACCTTTTGCCAATACCCGTTATGTGTGGATCCAATGCATATCTCATCCAGAGTTGGTTTGATGATATCTCTCTCAACTAACACACAAGCCACAAAGGGTCTGGTGAAAGCAAGCGTAGGACTACCAACATTGAGAACATACTGTAAGCAGTTGCTAAATAGTAGAAATTTTCAAAGTTAAACAAGTGTATTTTTAATTCCGAAAACTTTATCCAAATAGGAATGATAGGGAACTCCGTTTTTGCATCAAAGTCGACAGTTCACTTGAGGATTTTCATAAAATGATTGTCAATCTTGATTAACTTTCGAGAAAAAAATACGAGTGTAATCCACATCGTGAGATAACTAAATAAGTATATGTTGGTCGTCATGTAAGCCAATATTTCAACTACCCGATAGCTTTATAGCATCAAAATCTTTTCGAATGATCTTAAGTTTAGGGTGACCATAAATGAATTTCCCTACTAGAACAAAAAGCCTAGAAGACGCAAGAATACTGGTTTCAACCTCAAAGAGAAAAAGAGTAGGTTTCCCATTTTTTTACCAAGCTTTTTTAATGAAAGTGTGATCACCACCACCTTCAAGAGCCTCATGAAAGGATTGTGGAACGATGTAGGACTTACCGATACCAAAATCAAGCTCTGAACGTGAAATAGGGGCACAAGTAGGATTGTCGCAGGAAAGTGCACTGGCATAAGAACGGAGCGTTGAGGCCATCTCCACCAGGCAAGATACGGCCCGAGTTTGGAGCGGCGAAAGAGCGAAATCCGAAGGAGGATCAGGGGAAGCCCTTCAAAGTCGAGCAGAGGAAGACGTAACAAAAAAGCTGCACCCAGCTCGTAACAGGCACAACTCGATGAAAATGACTGAACAGAGGAGCCCAAGCCCTTCGTCGTCGGGCAGGACGAAACGATGACGCAAAAGTGTCAGGAGGAGGAGACAATGTGCGAATAAGCCAAAGGAGAGAAGCCCTTCGTCGTCGGGCAGGACAAAACGATGATGCGAAAGTGTCAGGAGGAGGCACGACGAGATCGATGGATTGAAAGCCGAAGGATTTAACGGAGAATCGCCATCGGGTGAAACCCTAGCAGAGTTAAACATATATGTGTGTGTGTGTATATATATAGATAGATAGCTAGCTAGATAGATAGATAGATAGGCAAATACTGATATAGAACCTAACAATAACAATAATCTATGATTTGTAAGTACAGATCATTTTAACTTAAACATTATAGCATAACTTAAAATAAACAACTATGAAATTATAGCAGTTTCACGAAAATCAAATCCTCTTAGCTTACGCTGGTGATGTGTAGACATTTCTTCTAATGCAGGAACATCTATTAAATGAATCTAACTGGAGTCGGACAGGGAAATGACTGGACACAAGGTATGCCTTCAAAAACTCAAAATAGTACTCCAAATACATGGACTTTCACAAAGAGACAACCTAACAGTTGCAAAAATAAAACCTATTATTTAAGGTTCCACTAGGTTGCCATCAAATCAACTAGTTTCATAATTGCTAGGAAAATTGGAATGCCAAGCCTGCAAGTGAGCCCTAGATTCCATTAACATCAATATTAACTTGAAAATTAGACAGGGAAAAAACTAAGGAAGATTTACAGACCCTACCACTCAATTTCTATGTATTTACATATCTAACAGCTAAACTTAAATGTTTGCATACAATCCACTTTACCTACGTATGAAAAGATGTATCTCATTTTTTAGAAGTTAAAATGGTGGTATTTTTTATGTGATATCAAAAATTTGGGTGGTATAAATGTAAAAAATGATGCTAACAATTGCAGTTTCACAAAAAGGCAATGTGCAATCAAGAGCACAACAAAGATCTTCCACAAATACGAGAGGAGAGTTTAAACCTGGTTCACAAAGCCTATTAGGGCATCCAACTGACCCATCGCATTTGCCATTTGCCCCATATAATTCTCCATATAATTCTCTGTACCGGAAGAACCCAGCAGTTCTCTTGTCAGTATCTCAGCAAGCGTTTGTTGAAGCTTATCCAATCCTTGTGAAAGGGCATCTTCAGCTTGCTGAGATGATTGCTGCAGGTTACACACAGCAACTACCTGCTGCTCCGTTAAAGGGTCAAACTGTGGGGTTAGAACCTGCATAAAAATACAGCATTGAAAGAGGAAACTTTATTTCCTTTTTCATTAAATACACTTAGACAAATGTAATGTCCAAGACTATAGGCAATGGAAATAATCACAGAAAAATGAATAGAAAGCATAATATATAAATTGACTCCAACACTAGAAATAAAAACTTAGATCTTATATACTGTTTTATGTTCTATTAATCTGAAACCTTTCAAAATAAAAAGGTAATGGAAAAAAAAGTAGCCCCAGTTGTGTATAACATTATACTTCTTTTTTTCTTTTTACCATTTTTCGGTCTTGGCATTTTTATCCAATCCTCATATCCTAACCACAGTCCCCATTTATTTCCACTTCTGATTTACAAAGATCAAACAACATGAAGAATGAGAACTTTGACTGAGTAGATTCAGAGACATTTTTCAACGTAGAGCTTATACTAATCCTAACTATTTCAGAATAACAACTTTAACAGGATGTTTCTTAAATACAATTACAATAACAGTAAAGAAGAAAGGCAGGCAGGTAAAAAACTAGAAATGTCAAAATGGCAATCAGTGAACTTATTGATTAGGCATGAAAACCAATAAGTTTAGAGCAAGTAAAAAAGATCTAGTAGATTATTTCAGAAGCTAAAAACCTGCAAGCTTAACCACAGTCATCATCTATACAGTGCAAAGGAGTAAGCTCTGTATAGCTGTATACTAGATCACCTTTAAAAGTTCTGAAGGACGAAATCCTCCAATCCAGAGAAAAAAGCGCTCTGATGCTGTCCTCCACAAGCCAGACATTAGATAGAAAACATCAGATTTTGCAGCAATTGCTTTTATACGGAAGAGATCATAATAATGGTTCATTCCACTTTCTACAAGCATCCGAAGTTCTATTTCAGATACATGTGTTTGTAGGACAGCCCTAAGTTCACAAATCTGTCTATTTTGTTCTTCAACCCAATGCCCATATTCCATCTCAAAAGCAGCCACTCCTTCAAAGGAAAAAGGGATGTAAAATTAGAAGAATACCTACACTCTTTTGAGAAACTAAGTAACCAAAATTTAACTTAAGTCATGCCTCCTTAGAGAAAATTTTTAAAATTTTGAAGATCTTGTCCAAGTTTTTTATAAACAAGAACTAAGCTTCCTTCAGAAAAGTGTGTTTCTTCTCTAACATTCTAACTGAAACACAAGTGTTGTTCGTAAATTAAAAAACCTACTACAAATTTACAAATCTATTTAAATATTTACTCACAGTAGTTGCACCTACAATTCTTATCTATCAAATTGAGAACTTACAACAGAAAACGTAAATCCACTGTACTTCGCAGGATACATTATATTGCACTACAATAGTGGTGGAAAAAAACCAACCAAACCATAATGAAAATGAGTAAACTAAATTTATAAAGAATTGATTTAAAAACAAAATCAAGTTTTTACAATATAAAAAGAGGATACTACATTGTATGCTCGATGCAATAGTATAGGGTTAGAGTTTCCTAATAATACAGTACAAGCCTTTAAACAGGCCAAATTAACAAAAGCTCAAATGTTCATAGGCCAATTATAAGAGAATCAAACCAAACCACAAATAGATTTGACTCGAATCCATTTTCAAGCCTTTTTTAGGCAAACTTTTATCCTCGGTAGAATTTCTTTTAAAATTATTCATCAAAATTATTTGATTATTTTTTTAATATTCTTTTGGATAAAAGTATGTTTAAATCTAAATGTTTGATTAATTTGGATAGGATTACATTCATATTTAAATATTTGGTCTTATCATTATAACCAAATTTTCTATATATAGAAATACATTTGCATGGTTGAATAATTAGTGTTTATTTGATGGATGTTAGGATCACGACATTTCTGTGGAAAATATTATAACTCTAAAAGAACAACTGGTCAATTAGTCTCCACTAGAATTTATTCTAATCCATAGTCCTACAACTTATCATGCTAGTTGAAAATTACATGCGAGTAACAAAAATGCTACACAAAAAAACATTATGCAGACTATTATATAATCTTGCATTGAATTATTTTTTGCATTATAAATGACCAAGCAAGCCCAAAATAACACTAATGATCATCTTCCCTAAAAAGATTAATTCAAAAAGAGCACCAATAACCAAGTTGATAACGATAAAAAGGTAAGATTTTTATAAAATGAACTAGGACGAAACACCAATAAGCAAGAGACTAACATGGTCAACTTGAAACAAGTAAAGGAAAACTTATTTGCACAAATAGTACAAATGGAGCACCAACAAGTAGCAATTTTTGAACTATAATTGATCGTAATCATGGAACTCACACCAAACAAGCCCAAAATGGCCAAATTATGAAAATGAGCTCACATGTACTTTTTTTAGGGAAGAGAATCACGGAATAAAATATACTTAGGAAGGAGCACAAACACCCCTTGAAGGGGCATTTTATATAAAAAGCCTCTCTTGGGAGAAATTTAAATAAATATAAAATATTATTAAAAATAAATTTTAATGTATATTAATAAATTATTACAATTAATTTATATATTAATATATATTACATATTATTATAATTAATTTATAAATATATATTACATATTATATTTTTCAGTTATATTAAATTATAATTTGATATTAATAAAATTGATTAACAATAATGAATTAATTAATTTATTACTTAGTTTAATTTATCGCGTTATAATTATCAACCTATTAAATTAATCCTATGTATATCCTTATAATATTATAACTAAGTGATGATGTACTAGTTAATAAACACTATTAGCAGAAAATATATATGAAAAAAATGAATTAACTAACAACAAACGAATTTATAATGTGTCTTGAAAATTAAAATATGCTCATAATATCATGTTTACAAAGTAAAATTATACTCTACGCCGAGGTGAAAAATCGCAATTGCTGTTATTGAAATTTAATTTCAACATTGCCGTCTTCAATTGCATGGTTCATACCTTCATGTGACACTAGTAGTTTTCTTTGTTCACAAAAAATTTTGATGTATAAATCGGAGATGCACCGAAATTTCAAACTACAAATGAAGGCATAAGTTTAGGTACATCTATGATTTATACACAACCAATGCCTATGAATGAAGAAAATCACTGAATGTCACATCAAACTATGAACGGAGCAACTGAAAATGAGAATGTTGAAATAAAATTTCAAGAATACCACTTGTGACATCGAGCAGTTAGACCGCCGTTTCAATATATACCTGGCTCAGGCGTTGTTCAGCTATGGAGAAGAAGATTCTACTTTATAAACATGATGCTATAAGCATATTTTAACGTACAAGATATTATGAATTTTGTTAGTTACTCATTTTTTTCACATATTATATCACATAAAGATGTGCCCGTACGAATCTCAAAGTAGATGAGCGATCCGAGAAGGAAGTACGATCGATCAAATGAAGCAATAGACAATCGTTTCCAGATAAGCGACGACGGAAGTCCCTCGCCTAAGCGATCGACAGAAAACAATAAACGGAAGTCCCTCGGGACAGTCATCAACCTACGGAACGATCGATGGGGAGCACTCCTCCGGGCCATGAATCAATCGAACCAAGATCTGTCAGATGATAGGTGACCTTTATCAATCGAATGGGTCCTGGGCTTTATTATATGCAAATAATTTTGTAAATTATCAAAAAAATCTCTCTAAAAGATTAATGATTAGGGGACTGATATTTATTTTTGTCATGTTAGAATCTAGGTCTATAAATAGGGGTACATATTATGAATAAAAGGGACATTTTCGGTTGGTCTACTATTACTCCTCTCTCTCTCTCTCTCTTATTGCCTCCTAATAGAACATTTCATTCCTTGGTGGCGTGCTTCCCAAACAATTTCAGATTCACATTCTTTAAGGTGCGGTAAACGTGGAAACATGTCTTTAACAAGAAGAACCCAACAAGGACAACAAGAAGAGTCTAGCCAGAGGAACGAAAGAGAAATAACATGCACCCGAGAGTTCATGGAAGAATTCGTTCAGCAAGGATTACAAGACTTAAAAATCCAGATCACCGATCAGATGTTGAGACAGTTAGTTGAGATCTTACTGGACACTAGATGTCAAGGACTTGAAGCACGAGATAGCTCATGCCACGCTAAGACAAGGAGTAAGGTCGGAGAGGTTTCATTTCAACCTTGTGCTTGTAGAACCACAAAACTTGGCCAAGCTATTGGAGATGACGAACAGATACATCATCGCCTATGAGAATGTTCCCGAGCCCGCCGAGCAAAGACATTAGAAAAGACCTCCACAAGATACTGTTGCACTACCCAGACAAAGCACAAGACCATCAAACCACCCCCGCTATCAGGGTCGCCTCGATAACCACTCCACGTAGCCAGAGGCGGCTGACCAAACCCCAGAACCATCGATCATCGTATTACCAGAAGCAACCTCGGTACAACCACCAGGTTCCCCACGAGACACTGCTTAAAGTAACCATGGCAGAGATAGCATACGCCATCCAAAATAAACACTTTTTCAGGAAGGCGACGTCGATGAGGGTCGGAGCTTTCCTTTGGGATGAAAGGAAGTATTGCAAGTAGCACAGTGACCACTGGCATGACACGAAGGAATGTAGGCATCTGCGAAGCTTGATCGAAGAGCTGATCAAGGAAGGAAAGTTGAAAGAATTTGTCGCCTCTGGAGCTGCGACCCAGAGGCAAGACACGCCTCCTGTGGGGAGCGATTGAGGGCCTCGTTCGCACTAATGCCATTCACATTGCAGGGTACGTGCCTGCTATCTTCGGAGGAAGCGAGCCACCCAGAAAGGCGAACCGAAAAAGGCAGAAAAAAAGAGAGCTCTGTGTCACCACCTTCGCTCCGAAGCCCAAGAAGCTTCCACCTATTTTTTTTACTAATGAGGATCTTCCCCAAAAGAAAAATCCATATAATGATGCTATTGTAATAACTGCTATGATAAGCAATTATCAAGTAAGAAGTATTTTAATTGACACAGGTAGCTCAGTGAATGTACTGTTTAAGTAGGTGTTCCATAAGTTGAGCCTTACTGCCGATCGAATGACCACACCAGCCGGTCCGCTGTATGGATTCTTCGACGAGAGGAAGGAGGCACTGGGAATGATCGGGCCCTCAATAAGTAGTGTGGAGAACGAGAAACAATTCACCCTTACTAAATAGTTTCTTGTGGTGGATTCGCCTCCAACCTACAACGTCATCTTTGGTCGACCGCTGCTGAACAACTTCAGAGCGGCAGCCTCCACCTACCATGTCGCCATGAAGTTTCCTGGAGATAGAGATCATCACGATCATAGGGGACCTGGAGCAATTCCTGGTCTGTTAATTAAGAGTCATAAGCAACGCAAAATATGGCCCCCTGGTTATCCATAACACAAGGGAGGGTGTCCTCGAAACCAGTGATGCCACTCCTGAAGTCTCGGTGGTTGAGGGAAATCCAGGCAGAAATTTTCTGATAAGCGAGGCTTTTGATGCAGGTCACAAGGAGCTGCTGGTTAAACCCTTCGGGAGAACCAATATGTTTTTGCATGGACGGTCACCGAGATGCCAAAAGTGTTGATCGATGTTGCGTGCATAGCTTGAATGTTAACTCGCAGCTCGACCCATGAAGCAGAAGATCCGGAGTTCGGCAATGACACTAGCAGAACTCCGGAGTTCGGCAATGACACTAGCAGAACTTATCCGTGAAGAAGTGCAAAAGCTGGAGAAGGCCGAGTACATTCCGAAAGTGCAATACCCCACCTGAGTCTCCAACGCGGCGATGGTCCAAAAAAATCATCAGAAAGTGGAGAATGTGCGTAGACTTCACCAACTTAAACTCCGCATATTTGAAAAACTCTTACCCCCAGCCGAAGATCAATGCCCTGGTGGACTCAACTATTGGTCACTCGGTCCTAAGCTTCCTTAATACATTGTCGGGATACCACCATATCAAAATACACTCAGAGGACGTGGAGAAAACTGCCTTTACCACTTGTGAAGGCGTCTTCTGTTACAATGTAATGTCCTTTGAGCTAAAAAATATCGGGGCAACTTACCAGCTCCTCATGGATGTAATGTTTGCAAATAAAAAAAGAAGAAACATTGAGGTGTATGTCGATGATGTATTGGTTAAGAGTCGATCGGGGAACAACACATCGAAGACTTAAAAAAACCTTCAAAACATTTAAAAATTTTAATATGAAATTAAACCCGCTAAAGTGCACCTTCAGGGCCATGACCGACAAATTCCCGAGTTCTCGCTGACCCCTGAAGGCATAAAGGTCAACCCAGAGAAGATTCAGGCACTCCTAGACATGCCCCCCCTCCCCCCACCCTCGAAGAACACCAAAGAAATCCAAAAGCTTACCGATTGGATCGTTGGACTGAGCACAATCATCTCGAAGTAGGGTGATAAATGCACCTCATTCTTTAAAGTGCTTAAGAGAGCTAAATGCCTCGAGTGGACGTCATAATGCGAAGAGGTCTTCCGTGACCTTAAATAGTTTCTCCTCCCCTACTTCAAAGTCCAAAGCCAAAAGAGAAGCTCCATCATTACCTCGGGGTCGGCCCCAAGACCATCAGCTCGATCTTGGTCAGAGAAGAGCTTGGAAAGCAACATCCAATCTACTACACCATCCGAGTTCTCAAGAGCGCTGAACTCCGGGTATCCCATCATAAAGAAACTAACCTTCGCTTTAGTCACTTCAGCACGAAGACTCCGAAAGTATTTTCAGGTACATCCCATTCAAGTTATCACGAACCACCCATCGAAATCTGTTCTGACCAGCCGGAGCATTCCACCTGTTTATTTAAGTGGACCGCGAAACTAAGCCAATTTGATATCTCCAACATCCCTGAACGACAATAAAGGCGCAGGTGGTGGCGGATTTCCTGGTAGATTTCTCTGAACCGAGAGGGCCGAACGAGGGTCTGGCGATCGACGAACTAACCTGGACACTAGTTATCGATGGAGCATTTGGCCAGTCGAGTGCAAGGACTCGGAGTCTTTCTATGAAGCCCCAAAGGAGAAAACATCTACCACTCAATTAAGGTAAAATTCACATTGACTAACAACCAAGTAAAATATGAAGCTTTGATTGCAGGATTTCACCTAGCCCCGGAGATGAGAGTATTCCACATAACGCTAAAAGCCGATTCACAACTTGTGAACCAAATCAATGGGGAATTCAAAGCCAGAGACGAAACTATGGCAAAGTACCTCGGGAAGGTGAAGGTTGAGATCGGTCGTTTCGACAAATTCAAGATCTAACATGCCCGAAAGGTCGGAAAATCAAGTCACTAATTTGTTATCCTGAAGCCTCCATCTAGAAGGGATACCAAAAAGACTCGATCGACCGTCTATCGAAGAACCAATGACAATGGAGATACACCAAGAAGAGAAAAAAAGCCAGACGAGCCCATACATCCAGTACTTGAACACGAGGGAGATTTAAGAAGTTTCTGATCAGAGGAGATTCAATTATAAGGCTACTAAATACTTGTTAATCGAAACGGAGCTCTTCGGGAAGTCAGCCACATCCTTATACTTGAAATGTGTTGGGGGAGGATGAAGTCGATGACATACTCAAAGAGGTCCATGACGGAGAATGTGGGAGCTACTCCGGAGGAAAAACACTAGCTCACCAAATCCAGTGACAAGGCTACTTCTAGCTAAGCTTAATTAAGGATGTCGAAGGTGCACACAATGCCAAAGTATGGACCACTGTGCATCATTCATCCCACAAACTGCATCCATTCAGCAGTCCCTTACTGTTCGCTATGTGGGGCCTCGATATTCTGGAACATTTTCCTCCATTTAGATGGCAAAGGAAGTTTCTTATGGTGGTTGTCGACTACTTCTCCAAGTGGATAGAAGCAAAACCCCTGACACGCATAACTTCAGAAGTAGTTTGGAACTTTATTTGGATCGACCTCATTTGCTGATACGGACTACCTCTTGTCATAGTCACGGATAATGAGACTCAATTCGCTGACAAAGGAGTGAAAGACTTCTGTAAAAGCCAAAGGTTCAACCTCGAGTTTGCTTCTGTTAACTACCCTCGAACAAACGGCCAGGCGAAGACCGCAAACAAAATTATCATAAATTTGCTAAGGAAAAAAGTAGAAGAGGAAAAGAGCAAATGAGCAGACTTGATCTTTTCAGTGCTTTGGGCAATCCAAAAGACGCTATCGACGTCCACCAAACACAACCCATTTATGTTATCCTACAGAATGGAGGCTTTGTTGCCTATCAAATACAACAACCACAGCCAGAGGGTGCTCTCCGCCTCAGTCTTCGACGATGAAGACTTGGGAGAGTGGCTCGAGGCAAACGATGAGAGAGTCAGATTGGCTCTAGATCTAGCCGAGGAGAACAGGGCAAACGTAGTCATCCAACAAGAAGAGTTCAGGCAAAGGACCTCTAGATACTTCAACAAGCACATGCATGAAGAAAAGTTTACACCAAAAGACCTGATTCTGAAAAAAGCTAACCCCGCATCATCCACCAGAAAGTAGAATCCAGAGCGTATAAATTAAAGACACGCAAGGAACAACGTCACCAGAACCTGGAGTGGCGACGACCTAAAAAAATTCTTCCCCTGGAGATATCACGACTTTTTCTGTAGATCTTTTATCTTTCAAAAAGGTCAATGCAACAAAAATACTTTTTTTAATATTTCATCTAAAAGTTCAAGATTACACATTTGATATCACTAATAGTGTTTTCTCTCATTGTTTTCACGCTCGGGGAACTGACGCAAGTACACTCAGAGAACTAATGCGGGTATACTACATGTGGCCTATGAGACGCATCGACACCCGACAGCGATAAGCTCGGTGGGGGGTGAGCGAACGATCGTCTTGCACCCAAAATTAAATAAAATCCTATGGTCTATGAGACGTACCAGAACCCGATAACGACAAGCTCTGCGAGAGGTGCAAGCAGTTGTCCTACGCCTACTCTTAATTTTAGAGTCCGGCAGCGACAAGCTCCGCAAAGGGTGTCTAATTACTACATGTGGCATATGGGACGTATCGACACCCAATAACGACAAGCTCCGAGAGGGTTGTGTGATCGATTGTCTTGCGCCCAACTTTAAAGAAAATTGTATGGCCTATTGGATGTCAGTACCCGACAGCGACAAGCTCAACAGGGGGTGGGCAAGTGGTCGTTCGCATCTACTCCTAATTTTAACACCTGACAAAGACAAACTCCATGAGAGGTGTCTAACTACTACAAGTGACCTATGGGATGTATTGACACCCGACAACAACAAGTTCACGATGGGTGTGAGAATTATCGTCCTGCACCCAACTTTAAAGGAGATCATAATCAAATGGCCTATGAGACGTACCGACACCCGACAGCGACAAGCTTCGCGAGGGGTGTGCAAACAGTCATACAGTGTCAACTCTGAGTGTTAGCACCCGACAGCGACAAGCTCCGCGAGGGACGCCTAACTACTACCTGTGGCATATGAGACATATCAACACCCAATAGCAACAAGCTTCGCGAGGGGTCTATCAATGATAGTCCTGCGCCCTAAAGACAATGTTAATAGTCACCAATGACAAAGCTCTGGAAAGAAACTATGACGACCATGTATACAGAGTATGCACTCGCCAACAACTCTTAACACAAAAAATACTCATTCCAACAATTGACAGGTACGGGAGAAAAGAGTCAGGATAATAAAACCCTTGGTCTCAAAAGTTATATATATATATATANGTCCTAATGACAATGTTAATAGTCACCAACGACAAAGCTCAGGAAAGAAACTATGACGACCATGTATACAGAGTATGCACTCGCCAACAACTCTTAACACAAAAAATACTCATTCCAACAATTGACAGGTACAGGAGAAAAGAGTCAGGATGATCCTGGACTCAAAAGTTATATATATATATATATATAGGATACAAATGGGGAACCCCCCTTATCAAAAAGAGGGAAGAAAATACAATGAAGATAAACAAAAACACACCGATCAAGACTGTCCTAACCCTGGGCATTCAAAGGCTCCCGAGAGTCCACCCAACTTGGCTCCTCGATGTCGGCCGGTTCTTAATATGTAGATTCCTCACAGCTCTCGAAATCCAAAAGTAGCTTTCCGAACTCCATATTTTGCCATTTAGACTCCACGAGAATATGCTATAAGAATCTCAATAGCAAAGGAGGTGTCCACCGCGATCTGTCAGGAGAGACCCTAAATGTACGCCTATTTCAAATCCATCCAAGACATTTTCTCTTTAAGCTCCCCGTTCTCCTTCCGAAGAGCAGCAAGTTTTCCTCATGCTGCCGGGCGTCCGTCTATCGCCCCTTGATGAGGAGCTTCAACTGCCCCTCCATCGCAACAAGCTTCCACTTCAACTAGCGGACTTTCGAGACGGACCGCCCGACGTCTTCCTCAATCTTGTCTAAGAGGGCTTGGAAGAGCGACGCCTGCCAGGCGAGAGCGCGACAGCGATCGACTGTTTGGAACATATCCTCCTGCAGCGACCTATGCCACAATCGCCACCGGGACCGCAACTTTATTTACCGTCTCCGCATCATCTTTGGGGCCCACGTCAGTATCTGCCGATAAGGATGGATGGTCAAGTCCTTAGTCGCTGAAAAGAAATGAACAAAAAAGCTAATCAAACTACATACCAAGGATCTGCCCCCACTCACTCAAATGTTGAATAAGAAAATAGATCATCACTCGCTTTTTCCAGTCCTCCACCTTCCTAGGAGAAGCCACACCTATCCTGTCGAAGCCACATCTCAACCTCGGTCGTCACGTTCTTAGCGTTTCTCTAGGGAATCACAACCCCCACAGCCGCCTAGGCAGGTGGTCTTACTTCCACGGGTGAGATACTCGCCCCAGGTAAGCACCCCGTAGGAGAGTTGTCCATACGATCCACAGCCCTCTCCGGAGGAGAATCTACCAAAGAACCAGAAGAGATAGACCGAATCTCGCAATCGTCGGCTCTATGCTAGAAGACGACTCTTCCTGCTCACTCCTTCTGCAGATGCCTCACACGACGGTTTGCGCTTCACGTCTAACTTACAGATCTGCACGCGCATGTCGCTAATAGCCTTGAGAAATACACTCTTATCAGAAGGTGAGACTCCTTCGCCAGACATCGCGGAGAACAAATAGAGAGGAAGACACGGAATAAAGGAATCTAAAGGAGGTGAAGCGATGCATACTTCCCTTGAATCAAAGCATATTTTTATAATGACATGGGCTCAAAAATTCAGAGAAGTCCATTATTACGCAATAATATCGTTTATTTATTAATTCATATATACGTTCAAAATATTCTTCTGTTCTCGTGTGCTAGGTAGCTTCTGATGAGCGAGAGAATCGGAAAACTAAATATGTACACATAAAGATGTGTCTGCACGAATCTCAAAGCATATGGGTGATCCAGGAAGGAAGTTCGACCAATTGGACGAAACAATAGACGAAAGTTTCCACATAAGCGGCGACGAAAATCCCACGCCTAAGTGATCGATAGAAGACGAAAAAAGGAAGTCCCTCGGGACAGTCATCAGCCCGCGGAACGATCAATGGGGAGCACTCCTCCGAGCCATGAATCGATCAAATCAAAATCTGACGATCGATGACCTTTATCAATCGAATGGGTCTCGGGTTTTATTATATGCAAATTATCGTGTAAATAACCAAGAAATCCACCTAAAAGGTTAATGATTAGGGGGCTAACAAGTATTTTTGTTATGTTAGGATCGAGACCTATAAATAGGGGACCATATTACGAATAAAATGTACTTTTTCAGCTGGTTTACTATTACTCATCCACTCTCTCTCTCTATCTTTTAATTGCAAGGTTTCATTCATTGGGTGTGTTTTCCGGACAATTTCTGATTCAACACATATTTTTTTGTTAATAGGGTTTATGAACTAGTACACCTACTTGATTATAAAATTATAATGATATATATAAGATATAATCTAATAAGTTGATAATTATAACGTGATCAATTAAACTAAATAAAAAATTGATTAATTTAATATTATTTAGAAGTTAATTAATATAATTAATATTTAATTATAATTTAATAAAACTAGGTAAAATAATTTGTAATATATATTAATATATAAATTATTTGTAATATATA
>JXCR01094248.1:6921-110353 GCA_002079205.1 Phalaenopsis hybrid cultivar
TTGGATTTAAACCAAATTAGATGATCAAAAGGTTTTACCAATGCAAATTTATGGTCAAATTTGATGTAAAATATTGCTATGAAGCAAATACAACATTTCTTTGGGCTAATTGGCATTGTTATAAGTCCAATTGATGTCATTTGGTCATTTAGCCAGGGTATTGTGAGGGTATGGTGAGGGTATTGTATACCTTAGCTCCAAACCAACACCGAGGTTCAATCCTAAGGCCAAGTAGCCCTATAGAAACTCTTCTTGAGTTCCCTCATAATGATCTTACCTACAAAGTGCTAGAGGTTAGGACCAATATGTGGAACTTCAAGTTGNTCAGCCTAGCCGCATATTTAGTAAACAAGCGTAAGATTAGTCAATGTTCTTTATGCCTAGACCAAAGGGTAAAAAATAGGTATGCTCCTATTTGACACAATACAAATTGAACTTATTCACTTTATCTATTCACTATAATTTCTTGTCAAGGAGAATGATGCTTTCTTATATATTCAATATCACATTAAAAACCTCATTAGTATAATTAGTTATTTAAGAGTTATTAAAATTACATATATTTTAATTTTCTATTAGTGACAGATAAACAAATTGAACTTCGTTGTTGCAATTAAAGTATTGCTTTTCTAAAGAACCTTCATTGGTATAATTAGTTATTTAAGAGTTATTAAAATTACATATTTATTTCAATTGCCTTCTTCATTAGTATCATTAGTTATTTAATAGTTATTAAAATTACATAATTATTTCAATTGCCTAATAGATGACAGATAAGCAATTTGAATTATATTGTTGTGATTAAGTGTTGATTTTCTAAAATCTTAGTTCATAGATAAGCAATTTGAATTATATTGTTGTGATTAAGTATTGCTTTTCTAAAATCTTAGTTTGTAGTCATAAGCAAATTGAATTCCATTGTTGCGATTAAGTATTGCTTTTTCTAAAATCTTAGTTTGTAGTTCTACAAATTGAATTCCATTGTTGCGATTGAGTATTGTTTTTTTCTAATATCTTAGTTCATAGTTCTAATATTACTCCCTCTGGGATCGATATCTAAGACTCCATTAGAGCCCTATATTACTTGAGCGATATGTATACTTGCGTTGATAAGTGTGACTTTGCACAATTATTGAATATTTTATACACATCTTTATCAAATCTATAACTGTTATCAAGTTTTTGGCGACTCTATTAGAGCCCTATATTACTTGAGTGATACGTATACTTGCGTTGATAAGTGTGACTTTACAATTATTGAATATTTTTATACATACATCTTTATCGACTCTATAACTGCTATTAAGTTTTTGGTGCAGTTGCTGAATTATATACATCCATCTTTATCGTATACTTGCATTGATAAGTGTGACTTTACCATTATTGAATATTTTATATATACATCTTTATCCGTATACTTGCATTGATAAGTGTGACTTTACCATTATTGAATATTTTATATATACATCTTTATCGAATCTATAATTGTTATTAAGTTTTTGGTGCAGTTGCTGAGGAATTAAATCTTTTAGCAGCACGTATACTTGCATTGATAAGTGTGACTTTACCATTATTGAATATTTTATATATACATCTTTATCGAATCTATAACCATTATTAAGTTTTGGTGTCGTTGCTGAGGAATTAAATCTTTTAGCAGCAGTATTAAATAGTTATATTTTTACGATACGTATACTTGCGTTGATAAGTGTGATTTTACAATTATTGAATATTTTATACATCCATCTTTATCGAATCTATAACTGTTATTAAGTTTGTTGATAAGTGTGACTTCACAATTATTGAATATTTTATACATACATCTTTATCGAATCTATAACTGTTATTAAGTTTTTGACAGTTGCTGAGGAATTTAATCTTTTAGCAACAGTATTGAATACTTATATTTTTAAGCATATGTAAAGTCGCTGTCAGCTGCTCACCATGCTAACTCTAAGCTCCTTGTCGTGACGAGTTTAAGTTTTCTAATGTGTCATATTATGACGTCAAATCAGATGGCCCTATGGTTAAAGTTCTATAAATTTTATTTGGCATGTTAAAGTTGATTATAGTGACACAGGTTAGGATCCTGCGGTTTCCTTGTTTATGCACCATTATTTTCTATCAAATTCACTTACTCCAAATGAATTTACTAAACTCAACTTAATGAGTTCCATACTTTCATTTAGACCGAGGGAAGTCTCTTTAGCAACCGTAGCTTACCTCCTCTGAGAGATTCCCGATCATCCGATAGAGACGTCTTAATTTAGTTGCAATTGTGATTTTGTGATGTTTGTGATTAAATTTTGAGTTCTCTTATATTTTGAATGTTGTTGCGGAGAATTTTATCTTGGTTAATTTTTGTTTTGGTTTTGGTTTTCGGTTTTGTGGCTATCCTAGTAGTTTTGGTTTTCATGAAGGGTGACATCATTGTTTAACATGCAAGTTTGTGTTATTGTTCATACATGCAGGTTTGTAAGTACAGTAACATACTGGAAAGTAAAGTATGGGAAACTAGAAATGCAGGTAAAATAAATTACAATAAAAGGGTACTAGGATGGTCTTCCCATCATCTTCAACTGAAACTAAAAATGCATGCAAGAGTATTTTTATATTAAAATTATTTTATGCAAAGTCGAAAAATAAGGTTCTAGTGATCTACCAAATCCTAGATCATATATTGGTGAGCCCTCGTTAATTTTATTAAGGATGATTTTAATAAGGAAAAAACACTAAGTTTAGTAGACCTCCGAGGTATCCAAAAGGTCATGAGAAAGAAGCAAAACCATGCTTCCCTCTCACTGCCTGGTGAAAAGTCTCGAGCTCATTTAAACTTATTATGTTGCTTAGTAATTCATCCTATTAATACCTCCAATGCTCAGTGAACATTGACATTTCAACTATCCCTAAGAGTAAGGTGATTATCATTTGTCATTTAATTTGAGAATTATGTGGGTGAAGATCCTTAAAGGGGCAACTTAATGTTATTAAGACACTTCTCCAATTTTAGTCTAGGATCATTTAATTTAATAGTCTTCCAAATTTTAATAATTAAGAAAATTATAAATTCATCCTTTAAATAAGAAAAATGAGTTTGGTTTCTACTAATTAATTCCTTGAGTTTCAATCATCTGAACTTGTTAATTAAGATCAAAGANGGTATCAAATCTATTTCCAAAACGGGACCAAACAGAAATATGAGTAGATGTATTTTGTTTGGATTTAATATCTCTCAGAATCTCTTCTTTCATTTGAGGGGATATTATGTATCTCATTCGTCTGAGTAACTCATGGACTGAACAACCTTCTTTGATAGCCAATTGTTGAAAAACTGTACTGACTTGAGAGATGGGATGGAATTTCTTCCTTCCCCTACTCTGTTCACGAGAGATTGGCAGAGTGGCAACAATCTTTTGGACATTTTCGTGTCCATCGGCATTCATAAGAGGATAGAATTTGCCTCCTCTCAGCAGTGAATAGATTTATGGTAATTCTTCTTCCTTCTAATGAGGTTCCTCGTCAGTAGATATTTTCTCAGGGATCTGAATTTTAGTTGCTTTTCGGGCTTTCCTATTGCAGTTTCTTCTCTGAGACCGGGTCAACGGTATAGTCTTCAAACTTGATCCGATTTCAAAAGTTAAAGGTAATGCAGCTAACCCTTCAGTCAGATTTTCTATTATCACGATTTCTTTTCCCTTAATAGTGGGGAGAACTGTCTTTGTTGGTGTTATGGTGACAGCAGCAGAGGCCTTGATTTTCTTGTGAACAGGAAAGTCATCAAGGGAGTTCAAGTTGAATTCAGCAGCTGGATCTTGTACTTATGGACCAACAACTTTCACAACAACAAAAGGATCCTTCCCGAGGGTGACCTCAAGATCTTCAAATCCTCTTCCAAACTTGATGGTAGTAGCAACGTTGCGGGCCTCGCGACTTGTTGGCAGGTTGCAGGTGAATGTTAGCGTTGGGTAGGTCATTGCAGCAACTTCGCAAAAGAAAGTGCTGCGGTTAGTTATATGGCCAAACTGTTCTAGTTTTAGCGCAAACACTAAAGCTAACAAAGGGAAAGTCTAAAGATCAGGTTAATGAAAATTTCAAAATTTNATCGACACTTTTTTTAGTGTGGGGTTTGTCCGTAAGAAGCCGTCGGTCATCGGAACTGAAATCCCGTTGCCCGCTTTGGAAGGACGTTTTAAAAAAAATTTAGTTTTGAAAAAGATGAAGTCAAACTGACCCCATAATTTTCATAGTTAAAAATTTTAGTTTTGAAAAAGATGAAGTCAAACTGACCCCATAATTTTCATAGTTTAGGATATAAAAGTTTTAGTTTTGAAAAAGATGAAGTCAAACTGACCCCATAATTTTCATAGTTTAGATGAAAGATGTTTACCTCAAATCCTGTATCTATCCCGAAGGATGAACAGTTGAGGGTGAGGCTCGATCAAATAAACTAAACAAAGTTATGACATCTGTTTTGGTCTATGAAACCAATGTATTGGCCGACAAATTTACCTATTTAATATAAGGAATTAAATAGGGTTTATATTATGCTGGGTTCGGGAAAATCTTCCTAAGGGCAAGCACCTATAGTTAATTACATCATAGATAACTGAAGTTACCTAAGAATACTCTTGATAAAAATCACAAAAAATTACTTTCAAGGAGTTCAAATGGTAAGGACATTTCAAAGATATCGAACTAAGAAGTGTGAAGGGGATTGGTTCAAATTTGGAACATTTTGTTTTGGAGTCCAAAGGAGGAAACACTATAGGAGGTCACGGATCCGAAGGAGAACTTCGGTGACTTCCCAAGCTATCCTATTATTTGGCTTCAATTGCGGAGAAACCATTTAGATGTTTCATTATGCAATTTTTTATTTATTAGGATTTACATTTTTGTGAAGCGATCAACAAAAATAACCTTGAAGATGTGAGGATTTAGGTCATGACGAAAGACAACCTCGGAATCCTAAGGCGAGTTAGGGCTTAGATGGTACAATAGGATTGTACAAATGCCTAAAAGATGTGTTTGAGGATTTATGCTGCACTAGGCAAACAACCTCGAATTTCTATGGCTTTGTTGTTTAAAGCTAAGGAAGGGATGTATTAGTGTAGATCCTCTTGCTGTTGACTGGTCGGGCTGCCTACCATGTAAGCTCCAAGCTCCTCGTTGTAGCAGAGTTCAAGCTTTCTAGGTCATTTGGTTATAATGTTAAATCAGGTGACCCTATGGTTAAAGTTCCTTAAATTTTATTATGGGAATATTAAAGTTGATTAAAGCGACACCGGTCAAGATCCCACGGTTCCATCGTCTCGGCACCACAATTGGAATTACTTAGTCCAAATGAATTTACTAAACTCAACTTAATGAGTTTCATAATTTCATTTAGACCATGAGAAGCCTCGTTAGCAACTGTAGGTTACTTCCTCCGAGGGTTCCCGATCTTCCGATAGAGACGTTTTAATTTATTTTTTGTTGTAGTTTTGGTGATGTTTGTGATTAAATTTTGAGTTACTTTATATTTGAAAATGTTGTGATATATTTTTTGTTTGAAATTTTGTTTTTTGGTTTTGGTTTTGTTTTGTTTTTAACATGCAAGTATTTTTATATGCAGTAAGTATGGTATAAGAATAAAAGAAAAGTAGTAGAAAAGAACAAGAAAGACTGTAAAACGCTGTAAACTGTAAAAGTATACCTGACGAGTCTTCTCGTTCTGCCACCTGAAACTCAAAATGCATGTCAGAGCATTTATGTATATAGAGATGGAAAAGTAAAGTTTTGGAAACCTNACAATTTTACAAACATAAATAAAAGCGCGGTAAAAAAGTACAAGAAAGACTGTAAAATGCGATAAACTGTAAAAGTGTACCTGGTGAGTCTTTTCGTTCCACCACCTGTAACTCAAAATGCATGTCAGAGCATTTATGTATATAGAGCTGGAAAANACCAGGTTAAAAGTAGGGAGCAGGTCCATGCAACATTCTTAATGTCTGGTAAAAGGCATTAGGTTCATTTAAACTTTATTATGTTACTTAATAATTCATCCTAAATATCATGATGCTCAGTGAATATTGATGTCTTGATTATCCCTAAGAATAGGGTGAATGTCATTTGTCTTTTAATTTGAAGATTATGTTGGTGAAGACCCTAAAGGCGGCAAATTAGCGTATTTACGGACACTTAACCAAATTTTTAGTCCTAATTGAACTTGTTATGTTTAAAAGAAGTTTAATTATGTTGATTTTTCTAATCCTTTTTATCAAGTTTTAATATTGGTTTAAATTCACCACTAAGTTCTTTAGACCTAAGTGAGTGTGAATGTATTAATGTTGAAAAGATTTAAAACTTGAAGTGGTCATTATCAAGATCATATTAAATATCATTTTAGGGGTGTGAAATCATTAATTTCCAAAGTCATGTCTCTAAACTCAAAAATTGATGAAATTTTCAAAATTTTGATAATTATGGGAATTATTCATTTATCTTATAATTTGGCAAAGTGAAGTGGGTTTCTACAAATTAAGCCTATTTTTGATTGAAAATCATCAAATGAGTTAATTTATATCATAAATTACTCATTTCCCATTTTGATTGAGCCTAAATGTTCATTAAGACCAAAATATCCAAAATTACAATTTTGCCCCTAAGGGTCCAAATTTTCATAATTTGTCAAATTAAAGTCAAATGATTTTGGGATTTTTATGTAATCCTATTGATAGGTCAATTAAGACATCAGAGGAGAAAATGTGGATTTTCAAAATTTAATTTG
This sequence comes from Phalaenopsis hybrid cultivar, assembly GCA_002079205.1. Lineage (NCBI taxonomy): Eukaryota > Viridiplantae > Streptophyta > Magnoliopsida > Asparagales > Orchidaceae > Phalaenopsis > Phalaenopsis hybrid cultivar. The sequence continues at coordinate 13,688 of JXCR01094248.1, forward strand.
ATTTATATAATTATTTTCATGCAAAAATGTGAATCTTCAAGGAAAATTCCAAAAGATGATCAAGACAACTCCTAATCACTTGAAATTTTTATGTGAGCTAACCCTAGACCAGAAAGTTATTTGGCCAAAATTTCATGGTTTTTTGAATTTTTTTATGATCTATTAAAATTGTTTGAATATTTGAGGATTTTAATAAAAATAAAATATTTTATATGTTGAAAAATATGTTTTATATTTTTAGAAAATCTATCCAAGGTCAAGAAACCCAGAGAAATTTATTTTGTATTTTTTTTATTTTTATTTGATTTTTTAGAATTATTTTGGTGAAAANACGGATCCGTCGAACAACCACGCGGCGCGCTTCTATTTAACGTCGCCTTCTAAGTCAGCTGCCATGCGGCCCGCCATATTGTTTCAGAGGATCATTCGGGTTGATCTCCGTCATTCATTCAATACACGCGAGAATGGACGGCATCTGTTCGTCGTCCCCGATGGCCTTAAACGAGAGCCGTCCAACTTAAAACCTTAATATCTCTCGCGTTTCTTAATGGATTTTGATGATTTTTTCTTAAATTGTTCGTCTTGAAGAGACGAACACATCTATATGGTAAACATACTATGAAATCAAGCCATCATAAATGGAGAGCTCGCGAAGGCTCGGGAGAGTAAGTGAGGTTATACCTTTTATCCGAGAGGTTTGGCCTCAATCAGAGATTCTTGACACCTTCGTTGGGTCCCAAAGAGCTTAGGGATGAAGCCTTTGGCTCTGGTGTAAGGCCTATTTACCACAGCCGATTTTGGGTGTTGGTTGAGAGCTATGGTAGAGGCTATTTCAGAGGGGGAATTCCAAAGAGCTTAGGGATGAAGCCTCTGGCTCTGGTGTAAGGCCTATATATGATTTCGACCACAATCGATTTTGGGTGTTGGTTGAGAGCTATGGTAGAGGCTATTTCAGAGGGGGAATTGATGGGGGATTCATTGTTGTGAAGGCGTAGAGCCAATTTGTTTGAAGTTTGGTGCTGTGTAGGTTCGGATTGAAGTTTTTCCTGGTTTCGGGCAGGAGTTCAAACTCAAAATTGGATTTCTGTGGTGGAATTGGGAAAGGGAAATGGATTGTAATGTGCTAAGGGACTCTTAGAGAAGCTTTCTGAGGAGTTTGGGAGGCCTTGNGGAGTAATATTTTGATTTTTGAAAATTATTTAAGTGTTAAATTTGATGATGATCTTTAAAAATCAATTTTAAAAATATCAAATGATGTTTTGATTTTTAAAAGTTATTTAAGTGTTCAATTTAATAATGATCTTTAAAAATCAATTAAAAATATTAAATGATTTCAAATCCTTTAAAGTTGTTATGGTGAGTTCTCTTACATATGAGCCACAGTGGAGAACAAACATCAAGTGATTTTGAGTAGAAAATGCATAAAAACTTAGAAAATTAAGATCTGTGTCTAGAGATCTCTTATGTCTTTGGAAAAATGCTCAAATTGTGCACCTAGACAGAGGCTACATATATATAAAATTTGGGGTCAAGGTGATAATCCAATATGAATGGAGAATTGAAAAACCTCTAAGCCTAATACATTTTTTAAAATTAATTTATGCATCAAATTAATGTGAAAATAATTCCATATGATTCTCCTCTGTTCACTGAGCAGAGGGTATTTTTATTTTATTTTTATGAATTTTCTATGCAATGATATGGATTTTTAAAGTTTAGGGAGCGTATTTTTATTTTATTTTTATGAATTTTCTATGCAAAGATATGGATTTTTAAAGTTTAGGTGGGTATTTTTATTTTATTTTTATGAATTTTCTATGCAAAGATATGGATTTTTGAAGTTTTTGGCTATTTTCTGAATTTATTAAATACCCCTATTTATTTATTCAAACCACGGGCTGACTGGACAAGTGGGTATTTTTATTTTATTTTTATGAGTTTTCTATGCAAAGATATGGATTTTTGAAGTTTAATAGGTATTTTTATTTTATTTTTATGAATTTTCTACACAAAGATATGGATTTTTGAAGTTTAATAACTATTTTCTGAATTTATTAAATACCTCTATTTATTTATTCAAACCATGGGCTGACTGGATCATCGGATCCGTCGAACAGTCACGCGGTGCGCTTCTATTCGACGCCGCCTTCTGAGTCAGCTGCCACGCGGCTTGCCATATCGTTCCAGAGGATCATCCGGCTTGATCTCCGCCATCCATTCAATACACGTGAGAATGGACGACATCCGTTCATCGTCCCCGATGGCCTTAACCGAGAGCCATCCATTTTAAAACCTTAATATCTCTCTCGTTTCTTAATGGATTTTGATGATTTTTTTTTAAATTGTTCGTCTTGAAGAGACGAACACATCTATATGGTAAACATACTATGAAATCAAGCCATTATAAATGGAGAGCTCGTGAAGGCTCGGGAGAGTGAGTGAGGTTATACCTTTGCTCCGAGAGGTTTGGCCTCAATCAGAGATTCTTCACACCTTCGTTGGGTCCCAAAGAGCTTAGGGATGAAGCCTTTGGCTCTGGTGTAAGGCTTGTATATGATTTCAACCACAGCCGATTTTGGGTGTTGGTTGAGAGCTATGGTAGAGGCTATTTCAGAGGGGGAATTGATGGGCTGTTGTGAAGGTGTAGGGCCAATTTATTTGGAGTTTGGTGCTGTGTAGGTTGGGATTACGATGTGAATGTGTAGAGCCAATTTGTTTTAAGTTTGGTGCTGTGTAGGTTCAGATTGAAGTTTGTTCTGGTTTCGGGCAGGAATTCAAACTCAAAATTGGATTTCTGTGGTGGAATTNCTTGATGATTTTTTTATAAATTATTGGTCTTGAAGAGACGAACACATCTATATGGTAAACATACTATGAAATCAAGCCATCATAAATGGAGAACTCGCGAAGGCTCGGGAGAGTGAGTGAGGTTATACCTTCGCTCCAAGAGGTTTGGCCTCAATCAGATATTCTTCACACCTTCGTTGGGTCCCAAAGAACTTAGGGATGAAGCCTTTGACTCTTGTATAAGGCCTATATATGATTTCAACAACAGCCAATTTTGGGTGTTGTTTGAGAGCAATGGTAGAGGCTATTTCAGAGGGGGAATTGATGGGGGTTTGGCTTCCTTCACTGTTGTGAAGTGTTTGAAGTTTAGTGCTGTGTAGGTTTGGATTGAAATTTGTCCTAGTTTCGGGCAGGAATTCAAACTCAAAATTGGATTTCTGTTGTGGAATTGGGAGAGGGAAATGGATTGTAATGTGCTAAGGTTTTGGGCAAGAATTCAAACTCAAAATAGGATTTCTGTGGTGGAATTGGGAGAGGGAAATGGATTGTAATGTGCTAAGGGACTATTAGAGAAGCTCTCTGAGGAGTTTGGGAGGCCTTGGTGAAAATTTTTTTTACCACCCTATTCATGGCCGTGGGGGGGCATTTTATAGAAATTGGCCAAGGGGAAGCTTGGCTGGCCAATTAAGGGGTTAGCCCTAGTGCTCAGGTGTTAAGCAGAGAAGCTCTCAGCTCAATTTGGGCTGAGGTGGCTTCTTGACATGAATTTGGGTATTGGCNGCTCACGGTTTTGGGTTTTAGCTTGGGTTAAAGTGGTTAACCAAGGGTTGGGTCATGGTTAAAGCTTATATTGAGCAGTAAAAATGGCTCCATAGAGTATTGACATGTGGTATAGCAAGTACTTTGATTTAACGCACCATAGAGTATTGACATGTGGTATGGCAAGTCCTTTGATTTAACCTTCTCTTTATCCATTGGAAGTACTTTAATTTAACCTTCTCTTTATCCCTTTAAAAAATAAAAAAAAGTTTTTACCCATGAGATAAATATCAAGCTTAACCATGGGTTTTTGGCTGGTTTTAAACTCAACTCTAGAGTCTAGGATGAGTTAAGGTAAGGCTCATTTNTAATATCAAGCTTAACCATGGGTTAGTGGCTGGTTTTAAAGTCAACTCCAGAGTCTAGTATGAGTTAAGGTAAGGCTCATTTGACCATACTAAGCTCAATTGGTTTGGATTTGGCCATAAGTCCAAGAAGGTGCATATGACCAAATCTTGTATTTGGACTAGGTTAGAGATGTCAATTGGCCCAACTAAATATGGCATTTGGTGTAAGAGACCATGAGGAACATCTTTCATGAAGGGTGAAAGTCATTTTGAGGTCAANGAAAGGTGCATATGACCAAATCTTGTGTTTGGACTAGGTTAGACATGTCAATTGGCCAAATTAAATATGGAATTTGGTGTAAGAGACCATGAGGAACAACTTTCATGAAGGGTGAAAGTCCTGAGGTCAATTGGTTAATTAATTTGGTGGATTTTTTATTTTTGACCCATTTTAAGCATTTTGGGTTAATTGGTTAATCAATTTGGTGGATTTTTTATTTTTGACCCATTTTAAGCATGTTGGGCTAAGCATGGGTCAAACTTGGGCTAGCCATGGGCTAAGCTCAAATTGATTGTTGTGGTTGGTGAAGAATGGTTAACCAATTTGGTGGATTTTTGATTTTTGACCCATTTTAAGCATGTTGGGCTAAGTTAGGTCAAACTTGGGCTAGCCAGGGGCTAAGTCCAAATTGATTGTTGTGTTTGGTGTAAGAAATCATGATGAACAACCTTCATGAAGGATTAAAGTCATTTTGAAATCAATTTGGTAGTGAATTTAGTGGATTTTGATGATATTTGGATTTAGACCCAAATTAGGCATATGGGGCTAATTTGGGTCAAACTTGAGCTAGCTTTAGACTAAGCTCAAATTGGGTATTGTGTTTGGTCACAAATGACCTCATAAAGGATTTTCAACAAAAATTGAATGTCAATTTGAGATTGTCTTGATTACAAATAACCTCACAAAAGATTTTCAACAAAAATTGGATGCCAATTTGAGGTTTAGGGCATTCAATTGTTGAAATTTAGGGTGTTAGCTAATATTGGGGCTAATTTGGGGTTTTGGATTTAAACCAAATTAGATGATCAAAAGATTTTACCAATGCAAATTTATGGTCAAATTTGATGTANCTAGGCTACTAAAGAAATTTCTAGACCTCAACCAAAAGTGAGGTCAACAGATGTATTAGAAAAAGTGAATAAATTTTTTTTCCCTGTAGACTTTATAATATTAGATATGGAGGAAGATAAAGAGATTCTTATTATTTTGGGGAGACCATTTCTTGCAATAGGGAGAGCTATGATAGATGTGCAAAAAGGAGAATTAATAATGAGAGTTAATGATCAAGAAGTAACATTTAATATATAAAAAACTATGAAATATCCTGCAATAGAAAAAAATAATGAATGTTTGAGAATGGAAGTAACTGATTAACTGAATAATAAGAAATTTAAGAATGAGTTTAAAAACAAATTAAAGCAAGGAAATTTTTTTTGAAAATAAGGACGAGATAAAAGAAGAGGATTTGGATTATTTTCATGAAAAATTTGAAACTTTAGACTTGTTGGAAAATGATAATAAAAATCTTATTCCTTTAAGTATTAAACCACCTGAACTTGAACTGAAGATATTAACTGCCCATTTATAATATGTATTTTTAGAAGGGTCATCTACATTGCCAATTATTGTATCTTTTGAGTTAACTGAAATTCAAGAAGAAAAATTAATAGAGTTGTTGAAAAGATATAAAAAGGCTATTGGATGGACTTTAAACGATATTAAAAGAATTAGTCCTTCTATTTGTTTGCACAGAATTCTATTTGATGAACAATATAAACTTAAAGCTGATCCTGAAAGGAGATTAAACCCAATAATGAAAGAAGTTGTTAAAAAAGAAATTTTAAAATGGCTAGATGTTGGAATTATATATCCAATTTCAGATAGTGCTTGGATAAGTCCAATTCATTGTGTTCCAAAGAAAGGAGTGACCGTTGAAGAAAATGAGAAAAATGAATTAATTCCAACAAGATAAGTTACTGGTTGACGAATTTGTATTGACTATAGAAAATTAAATATGATCTCAAAAAAAGATCACTTTCCCTTACCCTTTCTAAACCAATTGTTGGATAGATTGGCTGGAAATAAATATTATTGATTTTTAGATGAATATACCAGTTATCACCAAATTTTAATTGCTTCAAAGGATCAAGAGAAAATAATGTTTACAAGCACATATGGAACATTTGCTTCTTGTAGAATGCCTTTTGGACTATGTAATGCATCTACAACATTTTAAAGATGTATGATCTTAATTTTTAGGAATTTTATTGAACATAGAATAGAAGTGTTTATGGATGATTTTTCTGTATTTGGAACCTCATTTAAATTATGTTTAAATAATTTAGAAAAAGTACTGGAAGAATGTGAAAGAATCAACCTAGTACTAAATTGGGAAAAAAATTAATTTATGGTTGTAGGAGATATTGTACTTGGGCATAAAATTTCTAAAAATGGCATGGAAGTACATCATGCTAGAATGCAAGTTATTGAAAAATTATCACCTCATACTATTGTTAAAGGGGTAGAAGTTTTCTAGAACATGCTGATTTCTACAGGCCCTACATAAAGTTTTTCAAAAATAACTAAGCCATTATGCCAACGTTTAGAAAAAGATATGAAATTTGATTTTAATGATGAACGTACAAAAGCATTTGAACTATTGAAAGAAAAATTAATCAGTGCACCTATAATAGTTCCACCTGATTGGGAAAAACCACTTGAAATAATGTGCGATACTAGTGATTATGCTATTGGGGCTACTTTAGGACAAAGGCACCACAAAGTTTTTAAAGTGATATGCTATGCTAGTAAAACTCTAAAAGATGCTCAAATTAATTACACTACTATTGAAAGAGAGTTATTAGCTATTATTTACACCTTTGATAAATTAAGACCTTACTTTATTGAAACTAAATGTATAGTGCATACAGATCATACTACTATTAAATACTTGATGCAAAAGAAGGATGCTAAACCAAGATTAAATAGATGGATACTTTTTTTGCAAGAATTTGATTTTATCGTAGTTGATAGAAAGGGAGGTGATAATCAAATAACTGATCATTTGTCTAGGCTAGAAAGAGAAATATTAACTCATTTTGAAAATGAGATATTTGAAAATTTCCCTGATGAACAATTATATAGTATTGATGAAATGAACGTACCGTGGTATGCTGATATAGTAAATTTTATTATAAGTGATATCTTACCACCTGATTTCAAAAATTCACAACTAAAGAAATTCATATATGATTCAAAATTCTATTTTTGGGATGACCCATATTTATATAAATAATGTAATGATCTAATTAATAGAAAATGTGTGCCGTAAGAGAAAATTCAATAGATAATTGAAAGATGCCATGATTCTAAATTTGGAGAATATTTTGGAATAAATAGAACTGCATATAAAATTTTGCAAGATGGATTTTATTGGTCTAATCTTTTTAGAGATGTTAATGCATATATTAAAATAAGAGATCGATATAAACGAGTAGGAAATATTTCTAGAAGAAATGAAATGCCTATAATTTACACATTAGAAGTTAAAATTTTGATGTGTGNCATTTTGGAATAAATAGAACTGCATATAAGATTTTGCAAGATGGATTTTATTGGCCTACTCTTTTTAGAGATGTTAATGCATATATTAAAATAAGAGATCAATATAAATGAGTAGGAAATATTTCTAGAAGAAATGAAATGCCTATAATTTACACATTAGAAGTTAAAATTTTGAAGTGTGGGGATTAGATTTTATGGGACCATTTATGCCTTCATTTGGAAATTTATATATATTACTTGGGTTGACTATATGTCTAAATGGATTGAAGCTATTGTTGTACCCAGATGTGATGCTCAGAGTGTTTCTAAATTTTTAATTAAAAATATTTTTACAAGATATGGAATGCCAGAGATTAATTATTACTGATATGGATCTCATTTTAGGAATAAGAAAATAAAAAAAAATGATGAAGAAATATGATATTATGCATAAATTCTTTACTGTTTATCATCCTCAGACTAGCGGTCTAGCAGAGATATAAAATTGTGAAATTAAATAATATTTAGAAAAAGCTATAAATCCCTATAAATTGGATTGTACTACTAGATTAGATATTGCATTTTGGGCATACCGAACTGCTTATAAGACTCCTATAAGAATGTCCTCATATAGACTTATTCTTGGAAAAACGTGTCACTTACCAGTAGAATTGGAGCATAAAGCATTTTTGGCTATTAAAAAATTTAATTTTAATATAAAATATGCTAGTGAAAAAAGATTATTGCAACTCAATGAACTTAATGAGATTAGAAATGAAGCATATGATAATGTAAAATCTATAAAGATAAAATGAAAATATGGCATGATTGGAAGATTATTAAAAAGAAGTTTGAACCTGGATAAGAAGTTCTATTATATAAGACAAGATTGAGAGTATTTCTAAGAAAACTGAAATCCAGATGGTTAGGACCTTTTAAAGTGATTAAAGTCTATCATTATGGAACTATTGTTTTTAAAGATCCTAACACTGGAAATATATTTAAAGCTAATGGGCATCGTTTGAAACATTTTTATGAAGGGCACATACCACAATTTAAAGATGTTTTAAAGTTAAGTCAACCCAACTAAACAAATGATACTTCAGGCTAATGACGTTAAACCAAGCACTTCATGGGAGGCAACCCATATATATAAAAATATATATCTATATATTACTATTTTTTTTATAAATGTTTTATATATTAGTAGATAATAATCCTACACAATTTTATATATTATAAATTAAGACAAATATTAGTTTTGGAGGAAACTTTGGAATCAAATTGAACAAAAAAAAAAATGAAAAGATGCTATTTTGGCCTCTGGTGCCGACGACGGCAGCTAAACTGACCATGCCGCCGACAGCACCATCAGGAGCGTCGATGGAGCCAAGAGCAGTTTGCACGGTTCAAGTTGAATTTGGTGGACTTTGGCTAGATTTTGCCTGTAATAACCTTCAGGAGGTGTTTTTAACGTCCAAAAAATTGCCTTGGACGACCAGAAACTTCCTATTTTTGAATTCCATGGCTTTCAATTCCAGAAATACTTATAGGTATGGAGTTTTCAATAGAAGAAAGTTTATCAAGGAGAGAGGCTTCGTCAATCATGGATTGATTAATCTAATTTCTCTAATTGATAAAATCATTGTACAAAGACGATAGGAAGTTTTGTGCTACACTTCCACTGCAGTTGTTGTACCAGTGGTGAAGTATTTCATGCCAACTTACATGGAATTACCCAAGGAGTTGTCTTCATATAAGGTAAGGCTGTACCATTTACTCAGGTGCAAATTAATGTGTTGTATATGATAGAAAACGTTCCAATCTGTCATTATACAAATTTAATCCCTACTAGAGATTTGATGCAAGATGTCTATAATTTTCTGATGGATAAAAGTGATATTTGGGAAATGCAAATGAAGGATATGTTATTTTCTCTGCTTTATCACTTAATTCAATATCGAAGCAGTGATATTTCTTAATTTATGCAAAATTACTCCCTATCATGAAGAGTAGTAGAGTCACCAACGAAAGCGTTATTTTAAATTATTGTATTCAAATGAAAAAGCCCATTGATGTAGGATCTATCATTTTTAAATCTGTTATATGTATTATTATGAATGGGTAAATTTATGGACTTGGGCATCCTTCCATAATTTTCCTACTTTGCAGTTAATCTCAAGTTCCATATGAAAGTTATGAAAAAGTTTTATTATCTTGGGAGCCCATGATTCCTATTGATGATAATTATGTTGGGAATGGGAATGAAGCATTAGATGCTATCTTGGATCATTCATCACATGCATCAACTCCATTGATGCCGCCAACAGTTGGAAGTTCACTTGCGTTGGAAAGGAAATTGAAGAAAATTGAAAGAGAACTTCAGAGTATTACGAATGTAATAGGAGATCTTAAGTACCTTTTTGATCACCTAGATTGGAGGGAGGGTGAAGGAGAATTTTGATCGTAATGGAACATTTAAAGCATGATTAGTGCGGATGTTTAAGGATAAAGGATGAATCGAAGAAAATTTGACTGATCAATACCCGTACCGACCCTACTATAATCTGTACATTCATTACTAGTTTATGAGAGATATTAAAGAAAGCACTAAAGATGAGGCAGAATAATTGAAGAATTTGAGCTCCCTACTAGTTTTAAACATTTATGTATTTAATGTGATTGTGTGGATTTGATTTTTTTTCCTTTGCTTTAGAATTATGAACATTGATTGTGTGTTTAGTTTTGTGTCAGCGTTTAGTGTTGTGGCTAGATTTCAATATTGATTTATAATTTAGTTTGCTATATGAGTGTAAAAGTGTGATTAGAAAATTGTATTTATAAAAAGTATATTTTCATATATAAAAGTTAGTTTGTTGTTGTTTGTGAAAATTATTGTTCGTGAAAATGTTTGTTTGTGAATTATTGTTAGATAAAAATTTGTATTTAAAAATACTAAAAAGACTTTGGAAAAAATTGAAAGAAAATTGAAAATTGAAAAAATTGAAAAATAGAATTTTTAGGCCTTCAGTGCCGATGGCGCTGGCATGGGCGCTGACAGCGCCCTCAACCCAAGAACAGCCTAAACCCCTAACACCATTTTTACCCTTTGAGTCACCTTCACTCTCCAGTTTTTACAGCTTCGGCTCGGATTTGATCGGTTTGGGGTGATTTCAAGGCAAAAGAACTTCAGATTTCATATTCTCTAGGTAAGAGCTACACTTTAAACTAAAAATTTTAGATTTTCACCAAGAATTTATCTCACATTGCCGAGATCGGAAAAATTTTGGAATTTTTTGAGAGATTTTAAGAAAAGCCTTTGGTGAAGAACTCTTACTCAGTAGATTTAAGTTTAAAGTGTTTTACATTGTGATTTTTTGAATTTTAAGAATTTATTTAAATTTTTATCAAATTTTCTTAGATTTACCATGGCCCCAAGAATGAGCAAAGGAAAAAAGAAATGTAGATAATGATGAAAAAAAATTGTCAGCTTCAGAGCTAGTGCTCGATTCAATAGTCTAATTGAACATAAAAAAGTAATTCTAGATCGTGGTTTTAAAAATCGGGGAGGAGAAGTCGAGCAATTAATCAATGCCCAGTAGTGGGAAATTTCTGTTATTTTACTGTCGAGGCTGTTATTGGTGTAGTGATGGAATTCTATGCCAATTTTACAGAGGCTTCTGATGAGTTTGTTTTTGTTCGTGGGAAAATGGTGGAGTTTCTCTATGAAAAATTAATGAGTTTTATTATTTGGAAGATGTTTACAGTTGCCGGTATAAATCATTTTCTGCTACGAATGAGGCCTTGAATGAGGTTATTTCTTTTCTGAGTGATGGAAGATGGACCTAGAAAGTCAAGAATGGTGTTAAGATAAACTTTCCTCCTCCTATGCTTAATCTAGTATTTAAGGCTTGTCACTATTTTTTTCTGGAAGAATGATACCGACAAATTATCATAGTGAGGTGACCAAGGATAGAGCCATCCTTAACTTCTATATCTAGCAGGTGATGAGGATAAATGTAAGCTCTATTATTTATATGAACACTAGATCTATTACTTCGGGAGAGACCACTAGTGGTTTGACACACCCTGCCCTGATCTTCACACACTGTGAGCAGGCAGGAGTTGATTTTAGACCTAAGGAAAAGAGGATTGAGCCTCTAAAACCTATTGGGCCTACTAACATAAAGACTTTTGAATCTCATATTGATTGAAGATCTAAAAGTAGAACAAGGTATATTCCTTCTACTTCTAGTGACCCTACTCTTCAAGAACTGATGGAGCAGATGATGATCCAACTGAGAAATATCTTGAGAATGGATCATAAAATGCAAAACATGGATGTCAGAAATGCTCACACTGATGGTTTGATATTGCAAGAGTTTGAATATGACACTGCTTATGATGATGCGATGGTGAGATACATGAAGGGTGATCATTCAGTTCAGTTTCCTACTCACCTTATTTTTACTCCATATCAGCAGCAGAATTTGGATGTAGATGAAGAAGATGATGATGATTGATGATCTTTCTTTTAGTTTATGTTTGATTGTACTTTGTTATTTTGTTGTTTGTTTTGGTTATATTGTTGAGACTGTTTATTGTTAGATTGTGAGACTCTGTTTTATTTTGTTGTGAAGTATAGATTATAAAATTATTTGTTATATTTGGAATTTAGTTTAGTTTTGTTGTTAGTTTTAGTATTTTGTTAAATATATTATAATTAACTCTTTCTCAGCAGATTTTATATGTATTATGTGCAATTTAATGTTTAAAGTCTTGTAGTTTTTCATATTAGCACCTACAATATTTCAAAGTTAAGTTTCAAAAATCAGAACCTTCAACAGTTAAGTCTTTTCTTTATGTATTTAATGTTTTATTTCACCCTTTATTTATTTTTTTTTTATTTCTTTATGCTAAATCTCTTAAAAATTTACATTTGGGGGGAAAGAAAAATTCCTTTTTGAAGAAAGAAACTTAATTTTATTTGTCCTCACTTAGCTATATTTTCAAATTTTAAAACTTAGCATGACCTTTGGTATTATGGGATAACTTCAGATAACTATATTTATGTTTCTAATTATGTAGTAAATATAAAAATTTTCAATAATAAAGGTTAATTTTAGAGAGTAAGATATTTGTTATGAGAGAATAAGATTATGTTTTTCTATTTTAAGTAAAGAAATTTATACTTTTGAAGTATTAAAAATCTTAGAGATTCATGTAAAAAGAAAAGAATTAAACTTTATGAAATCTTTAAGATAATATAAATTTGTTAAGTGAAGGAATGTGAAAAGTTTTTAACTTTAAGAGGAGGATAGTGAAGTTCAAAATCAGTAAAGGCTATCCATATATAGTAATCTATGTAAGAGAAAAAAAAAGAAAAAAAGGATTAAAAAAGATCCTGAAAAGAAAAGAAAAGAAAAAGATAATATGGGGAGAAGCTTGAGGAGANGGTTGACTATATGTCTAAATGGATTGAAGCTATTGTTGTACCCAGATGTAATGCTCAGAGTGTTTCTAAATTTTTAATTAAAAATATTTTTACAAGATATGAAATACCGAGAGTAATTATTATTGATGGTGGATCTCATTTTAGGAATAAGAGAATAAAAAAAAATTGATGAAGAAATATGATATTATGCATAAATTCCTTACTTCTTATCATCCTCAAACTAGCGATGTAGCAGAGATATAAAATTGTGAAATTAAATAATATTTAGAAAAAGCTATAAATCCCCATAAATTGGATTGTACTACTAGATTAGATATTGCATTTTGGGCATACCGAACCGCTTATAAGACTCCTATAAGAATGTCCTCATATAGACTTATTCTTGGAAAAACGTGTCACTTACCAGTAGAATTAGAGCATAAAGCATTTTTGGCTATTAAAAAATTTAATTTTAATCTAAAATATGCTAGTGAGAAAAGATTGTTGCAACTCAATGAACTTAATGAGATTAGAAATGAAGCATATGATAATGCAAAATCTATAAAGATAAAATGAAAATATGGCATGATTGGAAGATTATTAAAAAGAAGTTTGAACCTGGATAAGAAGTTCTATTATATAAGACAAGATTGAGAGTATTTCTAAGAAAACTGAAATCCATATGGTTAGGACCTATTAAAGTGATTAAAGTCTATCATTATGGAACTATTGTTATTAAAGATCCTAACACTGAAATATATTTAAAGCTAATGGGCATCGTTTAAAACATTTTTATGAAGGGCACATACCACAATTTAAAGATGTTTTAAGGTTAAGTCAACCCAACTAAACAAATGGTACTTTGGCTAGATTTTAAAGTTAAGACAAATATTAGTTTTGGAGGAAAATTTGGAATCAAAATTGAACAAAAAAAAATGAAAAGATGCTATTTTGGCCTCTGGTGCCGACGACGGCAGCTAAACTGACCATGTCGCCGACATCACCATCAAGAGCGTCGATGGAGCCAAGAGCAGTTTGCATGGTTCAAGTTGAATTTGGTGGACTTTGGCTAGATTTTGACTGTAATAACCTTCGGTATGTGTTTTTAAAGTCCAAAAAATTGTCTTGGACGACCAGAAACTTCTTATTTTTGAATTTCATGGCTTTCAATTCCAGAAATACTTCTAGGTATGGAGTTTTCAATAGAAGAAAGTTTATCAGGGAGAGAGGCTTCGTCAATCATGGATTGATTAATCTAATTTCTCTAATTGATAAAATCATTGTACAAAGACAATAGGAAGTTTTGTGCTACACTTCCACTGCAGTTGTTATACCAGTGGTGAAGGATTTCATGCCAACTTACATGGAATTACCTAAGGAGTTGTATTCATATAAGGTAAGGCTGTACCATTTACTCAGGTGCGAATTAATGTGTTGTATATGATAGAAAACGTTCCAATATGTCATTATACAAATTTTATCCCTACTAGAGATTTGATGCAAGATGTCTATAATTTTTTGATGGATAAAAGTGATATTTGGGAAATGCAAATGAGAGATATGTTATTTTCTCTGCTTTATCACTTAATCCAATATCGAAGCAGTGATATTTCTTAATTTATGCAAAATTACTCCCTATCATGAAGAGTAGTAGAGTCACCAACGAAAGCGTTATTTTAAATTATTGTATTCAAATGAAAAAACCCATTGATGTAGGGTCTATCATTTTTAAATCTGTTATATGTATTATTATGAATGGGTCAATTTATGGACTTGGGCATCCTTCCATAATTTTCCTACTTTGCAGTTTATCTCAAGTTCCATATGAAAGTTAGGAAAAAGTTTTATTATCTTGGGAGCCCATGATTCCTATTGATGATAATTATGTTGGGAATGGGAATGAAGCATTAGATGCTATCTTTGGATCTTTCATCACATGCATCAACTCCATTGATGCCGCCAACAGTTGGAAGTTCACTTGCATTGGAAAGAAAATTGAAGAAAATTGAAAGAGAACTTCAGAGTATTACGAATGTAATAGGAGATCTAAAGTACCTTTTTTATCACCTAGATTGGAGGGTGAAGGAGAATTTTGATCATAATGGAACATTTAAAGCATGATTAGTGCGGATGTTTAAGGATAAAGGATGGATCAAAGAAAATTTGACTGATCAATTCCCGTACCGACCCTTCTATAATCTGTACATTCATTACTAGTCTATGAGAGATATTAGAGGAGGAGAAAGCACTAAAGATGAGGCAGAATAATTGAAGAATTTGAGCTCCCTACTAGTTTTAAATATTTATGTATTTAATGTGATTGTGTGGATTTGATTTTGTTTGCTTTGCTTTAGAATTATGAACATTGATTGTGTGTTTAGTTTTGTGTCAGCGTTTAGTGTTGTGGCTTGATTTCAATATTGATTTATAATTTAGTTTGCTATATGAGTGAAAAAGTGTGATTAGAAAATTGTATTTATAAAAAGTATATTTTCATATATAAAAGTTAGTTTGTTGTTGTTTGTGAAAATTATTGTTCATGAAAATGTTTGTTTGTGAATTATTGTTAGATAAAAATTTGTATTTAAAAATACGAAAAAGACTTTGGAAAAAATTGACAGAAAATTGAAAATTGAAAAAATTGAGAAAAGTGATTTTTAGGCCTTCAGTGCCGACGGCGCTGGCATGGGTGATGACAGCGCCCTCGACCCAAGAACAACCTAAACCCTAACACCATTTTTACCCTTTGAGTCACCTTCACTCTCTAGTTTTTGCAGCTTCGACTCAGATTTGATCGGTTTGGGGTGATTTTAAGGCAAAAGAACATCAGATTTCATATTCTCTGGGTAAGAGCTACACTTTAAACTAAAAATTTTAGATTTTCACCAAGAATTTATCTCACATTACCGAGAACCGAAAAATTATGGAATTTTTTGAGAGATTTTAAGAAAAGTCTTTGGTGAAGAACTCTTACTCAGTAGATTTAAGTTTAAAGTGTTTTACATTGTGATTTTTGGAATTTTGAGAATTTATTTAAATTTTTATCAAATTTTCTTAGATTTACCATGGCCCCAAGAACGAGCAAAGGAAAAAAGAAATGTAGATAATGATGAAAAAAAATTTTTCAGCTTCAGAGCTAGTGCTAAATTCAATAGTCTACTTGAACATAAAAAAGTAATTCTAGATCGTGGTTTGAAAAACCGGGGAGGAGAAGTCGAGCAATTAATCAATGCCCAGTAGTGGGAAATTTTTGTTATTTTATTGTCGAGGCTATTATTGGTGTAGTGATGGAATTCTATGCCAATTTCACAGAGGCTTCTGATGAGTTTGTTTTTGTTCGTGGGAAAATGGTGGAGTTTCTCTATGAAAAATTAATGAGTTTATTTTTTGGAAGATGTTTACAGTTGCCGGTATCAATCATTTTCTACTAAGAATGAGGCCTTGGATGAGGTTATTTCTTTTCTGAGTGATGGAAGATGGACCTAGAAAGTCAAGAATGGTGTTAAGATAAACTTTCCTCCTCCTATGCTTAATCTAGTATTTAAGGCTTGTCACTATTTTTTTCTGGAAGAATGATACCGACAAATTATCATAGTGAGGTGACCAAGGATAGAGCCATCTTTAACTTCTGTATCCAGCATGTGATGAGGATAAATGTAAGCTCTATTATTTATATGAACACTAGATCTATTACTTCGGGAGAGACCACTTGCGGTTTGACACACCCTGCCCTGATCTTCACACTCTGTGAATAGGCAGGAGTTGATTTTAGACCTAAGGAAAAGAGGATTGAGCCTCTAAAACCTATTGGGCCTACTAACATAAAGTCTTTTGAATCTCATATTCATTGGAGAACCAAAAGTAGAACCAGGGATATTCCTTCTAATTCTAGTGACACTACTCTTCAAGAACCGATGGAGCAGATGATGATCCAACTAAGAAATATCTTGAGAATGGATCATAAAATGCAAAACATGGATGTCAGAAATGCTCACACTGAGGATTTGATATTGCAAGAGTTTGAATATGACACTGCTTATGATGATGCGATGGTGAGATACATGAAGGGTGATCATTCAGTTCAGTTTCCTACCACCATATTTTTACTCCACATCAGCAGCAGAATTTGGATGTAAATGAAGAAGATGATGATGATTGATGATCTTTCTTTTAGTTTATGTTTGATTGTACTTTGTTATTTTATTGTTTGTTTTGGTTTTATTGTTGAGACTGTTTATTGTTAGATTGTGAGACTCTGTTTTATCTTGTTGTAAAGTATATACTGTAAAATTGTTTGTTATATTTGTAATTCAATTTAGTTTTGTTGTTAGTTTTAGTATTTTATTAAATATATTATAATTAACTCTTTCTCAGCAGATTTTATATGTATTATGTGCAATTTAATGTTTAAAGTCTTGTAGCTTTTCATATTAGCACCTACAAAATTTCAAAGTTAAGTTTCAAAAATCAGAACCTTCAATAGTTAAGTCTTTTCTTTATGTATTTAATGTTTTATTTCACCCTTTATTTATTTATTTTTTATTTCTTTATGCTAAATCTTTTAAAAATTTACATTTTGGAGGAAAGAAAAATTCCTTTTTATAGAAAGAAACTTAATTTTATTTGTCGTCACTTAGCTATATTTTCAAAATTTTAAAACTTAACATGTCCTTTGGTATTATGGGATAACTTCAGATAGCTATATTTATATTTCTAAATATATAGTAAATATAAAAATTTTCTATAATAAAGGTTAATTTTAGAGAGTAAGATATTTGTTATGAGAGAATAAGATTATGTTTTTCTATTTTAAGTAAGGAACTTTGTACTTTTGAAGTATTAAAAATTTTAGAGATTCATATAAAAAGAAAATAATTAAACTTTACGAAATCTTTAAGATAATATAAATTTGCTAAGTGAAGGAATGGGAAAAGTTTTTAACTTTAAGAGGAGGATAGTGAAGTTCAAATCAGTAAAGGCTATCCATATATAGTAATCTATGTAATAGAAAAAAAAAGAAAAAAAAGGATTAAAAAAGATCCTGAAAAGAAAAGAAAAGAAAAAGATAATATGGGGAGAAGCTTGAGGAGATGCCTAATTAAAAATTGGCTTCACCTGAATCAACTTAAAGAAGAAGGTTTAACTACATTTTCTAAACTTATATTTGAGTATTAACTTATTTAATAGTAAAGTGTTATGAAGTTCTTTTTCATATGGATATTCTTAGTGACTTTAATATGATAATTTGTAATTTATCTTGTAAAGAATAGAGAATCAGAAATCCTGGACTTGATTGCTGAATATTCTAATGCTTTTAGTATTAACTGGATCTCTTTTAAATTTTTCTTAAGTTATGTTATTATTTTTAGTAGACTAAAATATGAAAATATAAAAGTTAAATTCTTTACCATAAGTCATATTTTTCTTAATTCATATTTTTATAAATTATTATGTTTAGTAGAGGAGTTACTTGAGGATAAGTAACATGTAAGTTTAGGGGATTTTGATACACAAAAAATATATGTATTTTTAGACCCATATTTTATACTCATTTTTGGTGNAAGAAGTTACTTGAGGATAAGTAATATGTAAGTTTAGGGGATCTTGATACACAAAAAATATATGTATTTTAAGACCCATATTTTATACTCATTTTTGGTGATGTTGTATTTTAATGGAAGATATTTTTATATTTTCTTGCTGGTTGTTGATTTTTAAGACTTGAAGCAAAAAGGAAGCAAAAAGGATGAAAGTTAGAGTCAAAATAGCATTTATGAAGAAATACTCAGCACCGACACCAGCATTTTTTAAGAAATACTCAGTGCCGATGGTGCCAGAAGCAGCACCGACAGCGCAGACTTACAAAATAGATAGTGGATTTTACTCAGCGCCGATGGCGCCAGAAGCCGCACCGACGATAACATTTGACAGAGAGTAGTGAATTTAATTATGGACCACTGGCGCCGACGTCCCCAATGTCGGTTTAGACCCAGTTTCTACAACATTTGATGAATTTGGATGCCTTTTGAAGAGTTTTTGGATGAACCTATTGGAGAACCGTCTTTAGGCTCTATTTGGGGCTGAAATTGATCAGAAAAAGGGCTCCTCCTCATTCCTCCTTGCTCTTTTTCTTCACAACTCACATCCTTACACTCTTTCCATCTTCATTCCACCACCATTCAGAAGTCTATTACCAATTTTTCATTGAGAGTTTGGAGTTTTTATGGAGAAATTAAGTGTGAATTCTTCTCTTAGAGTGTTGGAGAAGGAGAAAATTGAGAGATTTATTCTTCCTACATTTTCTAGGAGAGGCTACAAGGGATTTGCTTTGAGAAAGAGTTTCAGATAAGTGTTGTTTGTTTATTAGTTTTGTATGAACTTTCTTTTATATATGAAATTTGTATTTTGTTGTATCGTTCTCATGAAGTCTAAGTAGTTTCCTTTATCTTTCTTCCTAGTATGAGGTATGATGAAATGAAGAGATAATATGGATGTGCCAATATTAAAATATAAAATAAATTGTGATGACTATGAGATATGATGAAATGAAGAGATAAAATGAATGTGCCATAATTAAAATATAAAATAAATTGTGATGATTTTGAAGTGAAGAGATAATATGGATGTGCCAATATTAAAATATAAAATAAATTGTGATGATTTTTCAACAAAACTTAATTTACTTTTTGATCTGGCCAATTGAATTGTTAAAATGTGTTGTGAAACATATGACAACTCCAAACTTAATTTACTTTTCGATCTGACCAATTGAATTGTTAAAATGTGTTGTGAAACATATGATCAGGAAATGGAGTATGAGTTCTACACATAGTAAGGATCACATTTGATTCCATGAAGGAGTATTTCTTTCATGGAATGAAGTGCAAATAAATAGGAAAATATACATTGTAGGGTGTAGAATTGGAGTTTTTAGGGTGACAGACTAAAATCCCAAATTCATTCTTAGTATTTAAAAACAAAAGCAAGAGTTAGCCTTCAGGTGAAGGGAAGTGGGAGCTATGGAGTGGGAGTGAGTATCCTCCTAGCCTAGCCATGGATTTAGGGACTAAACCCGGGATTAGCCAATAATTTTCTATAACACTTTATAAGGGTAGAGAATTAATGCTGCTCCTATTTGGCAAAGTACATATTAAAACCATTTATCTCATCTCATTTTACCATTATCTCATTTTAGTGAGAAAGATGTTTTTTCACATAAGAAATTTTCATCACATAAATATAGTTTAATAGTTTAGTAGTTATGTTTAAACTTTACATTTTAGTTTTCCTAATAGTTAAATAATTTATTTTTGATAATATATCAGCATTCAAAATTAGTGACAGTAATTTCGTTTTACTTTTTTGTGAATTTCTTAGTAAATTTATCATTTCAAATTTAAACCTTCCCCATGAGATCAATATTCAGAGTTTAAATAGAAAGTCCTTTATTACTTGATAACAATACATATACTTGCGTAGAATCCCAACATTGATTGCTTAAATTTCATAATTATAAGTATTGCATCAAGCATTTGACACCGTTACATAGCGGAGTCAAACTTATATAAATTTTACACAACTATATTTTCCGAGATTAACAACCTAGTGGAACAGTGATCATATACTCTTACTACCAAGCACGTAATGAAAAAACTCATTAATCAAAGAACAAAGCCTGTATATTCCTATGAGGTCTACAGGGTTGGTGTCTTATGATGTTTAATAAGTGAGTGAATGATGAAGTGAGAACATCAATTTATTTTGAAATGGCCCCAATCAAGATGCTAATGGATTTTTGTCATCTCGGGACCATTAGTTTTAGATCTACTTAGTGAGGAGAGGTCGTTTACCTGTGCTAACCAAAAGATTAATGTCAGCATTCATGGATTTTTTGGTCCAAGAGATCTTTATAGGCCCGAAGATGAGTTAGTATTGTTTAAGTTGCTTTTGGTTAGGTTTTTCATTATGAGTTTACTTCACAATTTAGTGTCTTTTGAATTTTATGAGTTGATGAATTTTAACCTATTTAATTTTAGTCGAACTTTTATTCATTTTCATTTTTAATAGAATTTTATTTGATTATTTTGATTTTTACTAGGGTTGTCTTGATGACAACCTTAATCGAGATCCCATAGTTTTGTCATCACAGAATTGTTAGGTTTTGTGTTTTGCTTGATTACCAGTAATCAGAGGAGTCCATATTAATAATACCNTTCAGAGTCAAAATAGCATTTTTGAAGAAATACTCAGCGCCGACACCAGCATTTTTGAAGAAGTACTCAGCGCCGATGGTGCCAGAAGCAGCACAGACTTACAAAATAGATAGTGGATTTTACTCAGCGGTGATGGCGCCAGAAGCCGCATCGACGACAACGTTTGACAGAGAGTAGTGAATTTAATTATGGACCACTGGCGCCGACGGCCCCAATGTCGGTTCAGACCCTGTTTCTACAACATTTGATGAATTTGGATGCCTTTTGAAGAGTTTTTGGATGAACCTATTGGAGAACCGTCTTTAGGCTCTATTTGGGGCTAAAATTGATCAGAAAAAGGGCTCCTCCTTATTCCTCCTTGGTCTTTTTCTTCACACCTCGCATCCATACACTATTTCCATCTTCATTCCACCACCATTCAGAAGTCTATTAGTGATTTTTCATTGAGAGTTTGGAGTTTTTGTGGAGAGATTAAGTGTGAATTCTTCTCTTAGAGTGTTGGAGAAGAAGAAAATTGAGAGATTTATTCTTCCTACATTTTCTAGGAGAGGCTACAAGGGATTGGCTTTGAGAAAGAGTTTCAGATAAGTGTTGTTTGTTTATTAGTTTTGTATGAACTTTCTTTTATATATGAAATTTGTGCTTTGTTGTATCTTAATGAAGTCTGAGTAGATTCCTTTATCTTTCTCCCTACTCTGAGATATGGTGAAATGAAGAGATAATTGCAGTTTTCTTTATCTTTCTTTCTACTCTGAGATATGGTGAAATGAAGAGATAATATGGATGTGCCAATAAAACTTTCTTTTATATATAAAATTTGTGTTTTGTTGTATCTTTCTCATGAAGTCTGAGTAGTTCCCCTTTATTTTATATATGAAATTTGTGTTTTGTTGTGTCTTTCTCATGAAGTCTGAGTAGTTCACTCTAATCTTTCTTTCTAGTTTGAGGTTTGATGAAATGAAGAGATAATATGGATGTGCCAATATTAAAATATAAAATAAATTATGATGAATTTTCAACTCAAAACTTAATTTACTTTTTGATCTGGCCAATTGTATTGTCAAAATGTGTTGTGAAACATATGATCCAGGAAATGGAGTATGAGTTCTACACATAATAAGGATCACATTTGATTCCATGAAGGAGTATTTCATTCATGGAATTAAGTGCAAATAAATAGGGAAATATACATTATAGGGTGTAGAATTGGAGATTTTAGGGTGATAGACTAAAATCCCAAATTCATTCTTAGTATTTAAAAGCTAAAGCAAGAGTTAGCTTTCAGGTGAAGGGAAGTGGGAGCTATGGAGTGGGAGTCAGTATCATCCTAGCCTAGCCACGAATTTAGGGACTAAACCCGGGATTAGCCAATAATTTTCTATCACACTTTATAAGGGTAGAGAATTAATGCTGCTCCTATTTGGCACAATACATATTAAAACCATTTATCTCATCTCAGTTTACCATTATCTCATTTTAGTGAGAAAGATGTTTTTTCACATAAGAAATTTTCATCACATAAATATAGTTTAATATTTTAGTAGTTATGTTTAAACTTTACATTTTAGTTTTGCTAATAGTTAAATAATTTATTTTTGATAATATATCAGCATTCAAAATTAGTGACAGTAATTTTGTTTTACTTTTTTGTGAATTTCTTAGTAAATTTATCATTTCAAATTTAAACCTTCCCCATAAGATCAATATTTGGAGTTTAAATAGAAAGTCCTTTATTACTTGATAACAATACATATACTTGCGTAGAATCCCAACATTGATTGCTTAAATTTCATAATCATAAGTATTGCATCAAGATTTTGACACCGTTACATAGCAGAGTCAAACTTATATAAATTTTACACAACTATATTTTCCGAGATTAACAACTTAGTGGAACAGTGATCATATACTCTTACTACCAAGCACATAATGAAAAAAACTCATTAATCAAAGCACAAAGCCTGTATATTCCTATGAGGTCTACAGGGTTGGTGTCTTATGATGTTTAATAAGTGAGTGATTGATGAAGTGAGAACATAAATTTATTTTGAAATTGCTCCAATCAAGATGCTAATGGATTTTTGTCATCTCGAGACCATTAGTTTTAGATCTACTTAGTGAGGAGAGGTCGTTTACCTATGCTGACCAAAAGATTAATGTCAGCATTCATGGATTTTTCGGTCCAAGAGATCTTTATAGGCCCGAAGATGAGTTAGTATTATTTAAGTTGCTTTTGGTTAGGTTTTTCATTATGAGTTTACTTCACAATTTAGTGTCTTTTGAATTTTATGAGTTGATGAATTTTCCCCTATTTAATTTTAGTCTAACTTTTATTCATTTTCATTTTTAATAGAATTTTTTTTGGTTATTTTGATTTTTACTAGGGTTGTCTTTATGACAACCTTAATCGAGATCCCATAGTTTTTTCATCACAGAATTGTTAGGTTTTGTGTTTTGCTTGATTACCAGTAATCAGAGGAGTCCATATTAATAATACCTCATCCATATGCTTCTCACAAACACAGGGTTTATTTGTTTTGGTTTAAGATTAATTGTTAATGAATTTTATGGTTTCCATTACATTTTAGTGACTTTTGAGTTTTATGAGTGTTAATTGATTTTCAATTGGGTTTACTTTCAAGGATTTGATATATTAGTATGATGTTTTAAGTATTCATGTGTTACTTAACTAATCTTGATTCATTTATGTTTGTTTTATTTTTTGTGGAAGTTTCATTTGATTTAAAGTTTTGTGGAAAATGTTATTAAGTTTTCATTCACAGGAGGAGGGGGCATCATATTTTTGTAACTTTATCATTATGTCTAAACAACCTNGATTTTTTGTGGAAGTTTCATTTGATTTAAAGTTTTGTGGAAAATTTTATTAAGTTTTCATTCACAGGAGGAGGGGGCATCATATTTTTGTAACTTTATCATTATGTCTAAACAACCTTTGTCTTGGATTTGAGAGTTTATTTTATTATAACTTTAATTTATTTAAGTTTGATTTAGTGTTAATTATCACTTATGCCTTGTGATTAATTTCATAAATTAAGTTATGAAGAGAAGTGTGTACACCCCAAGTTCATAATTAGGCTTATAAGTCTTAGTGTTTCAAATGATTATTTAAGTTTTGCAACATAAATTTAATTAATATGATTTTTAAGAGTGAGTTTGTAATCTCATTAATTGTACTTGATTGATTTTATAGATGTTCTAGTTATCTATCTATGTTATTGGTAAGCTTTATCTCTTTTAGCTTGAGTGTTAAGATTGATTCTATTGATTATCCTCTTGTGTTTGAGTTTCAACAATTTTTTTTTGCTTTAATTTTGAATAAAAATTACATTAATCAACACTTTTTTGTTTGAGTGTTAATTCCCATTGGTTAAACATTTCTATTTATAGTTTTCCATTGAGGAGCAGATTAATGTCTTTGGTCTCGTAATTTGACTTAAATAGATTTGTTAGATAGTTATTTGATATAATTTTCAGAATTTGGGTTAACGAAAAAATTATTCTTTGAAGTTATTTATATTTTTTAATTGTTAATTATCTTAATTAGTTTAATTTTAAGTTTATTAAATAATATTTAAGATTTCTTGGTTTAATAATTTCATTTTTAATTAAGTGTTTAGGGACAATTGGGCTAATGTGCAAGAATTTCAAATTACAAATCTACCCTAAATATATTTTAGGGAATTTTTTTATTTTCAGAGGTTGGAATTATTATTTAATTTAGTTCACTGGTTTTATATTTTTTATTTTTTATTTTTTTAATCGATTTTTATGTTTATTTTCTTAATTAGTTGATGTTTTCTTTGGAATTCAAGGTTTTCATACTTAAGGGTGGTCGCTGTCGTTGGAAAAATTAGGGAACATCCCTAATGACAGAGAGCACAAGCCTTCAAAAATTATTAATTGCTTTATTTCAATTTAATCTTGTATGATTTAATGACTAATTAAAAATTTTAATTATTTTTAAAAATTATTAGAGATCAATTTGCTTGAGTTTTATTTTTCCTTAATTGTTCTCTATATGATGAGAACTTAAGTTTTAATTTCATAATTTTTTATTTATATTTAGTTAAATATAAATTTTTGAATTTTTGTTTAGGTTTTAGGATTTAATTAATTCAAAAATTACTTTTTATCCACTTAAACATGTGGCCCTGATTGGATCTTTGGATTCATTGAAGGACCACGTGGCGTACTATGGTTAGCTAGCCTTTCCATGCAAGCGTTAGAGTGTTCCGTGATCCGCTTTTTTCTTTGTCTCGCTTTCCCATTAGATTCAATCATCACCATCTATTTTAATTAGAGGAAATCAGATGGTTCTCCGTCATCTTCCTCGATGTGATAGAGCACACACACCACATGCTCCCTAAGGCTACGTTCTTAAGGAAGGGTAAATGAAAATCAACTGTGATTGATCCTAAAGCTTCATCTAAGCCTAAGTGTGACATCATTACAACTNACTTTCCCATTAGATTCAATCATCACCATCTATTTTAATTAGAGGAAATCAGATGGTGCTCCGTCATCTTCCTCGATGCGATAGAGCACACACACCACATGCTCCCTAAAGCTACGATCTTAAGCAAGGGTAAATGAAAATCAACTGTGATTGATCCTAAAGCTTCATCTAAGCCTAAGTGTGACATCATTACAACTAATGTACATTTAGGATAACATTTTTTTCACAAAAGACCAGACCTAAAAGAAATTTGGAGGGTTTCAATCAACACCTATTCCAAATAGGTGAGGCCTCAATTTTGGTTAATAGAGAACTTTGCCTTGGACACAAGTAGCTCCTCCAAGCTTCATTTCAAACTAAAATCATGACTAGGCATGGACTAGAGTAAATGGTCGAGAGAATTTTTTGAGGAAGAAGTTTTGGATCTCCGTGAAGCTCTTAAAATGGTTAATTTTGACTTTAAGGATGTTTAAGAGATAGGCAGTGAAACATTTAGCTTATTCTTTGTGAAATTAGGGTTGTGCGGTGTTGAGGATGGCCTAGAGATGATAAGAATAAGCTGGTAGGGTACAAGGTTACTATGAGGAATTGAAAGGCTTGGATCTGTTAAGAAGCTCTATGATTTGGCCTTCTTATGGTCATGAGAGCCCATAGATGAGCCTGGGAAGTGCCTAAGGATCTATGGTGGTCTTTGTAGAGATTGGATAGAGCCTGACTATTTATGTTGGGCAGATAAATGGGGGGTTTTGCTCTATTTTAGCTTTTTCGGTAGGTCAACTCTAATTGGCATGAATGCTCCACTTTATGTAATCCTCTGATCCTTACTTGGCTAGGTGGTTATTCCTCTAGCGGAGGTGGAGATAGCTTTTCTTGAGTTACTATTAGTTTTCTTTTATCTGTTGAACCTAACCTCAAGGGTAACACTTTCCCACTCCTTAGTTTTATCTCCGTGATTTCTTCTTCCTATGATGTTGTAGACAAAATTTCTAGTGTCTTTTCTTCTCCTTCGGAAAGATCCAAGTTGATAGCAAGTGGTGCACTATGGCACTCAAGGATTGAATCCTCACTCTTGGTGCTATCGTAATTAGTATCAACGATATCTTCATCATCCTGGTTAACGGGTTCATCAGACTTAAGTATGATTTAAGGACTGGTTTGGGAATCAAAATTGAAGTTAGATTGAGCAAAGTCAGCTATGTTATCACTAAAAATAGTTAAAACATAGCCAAAATCATAATTATTATATTCATAATACCCTGGTGGGGTAAAAAGATGATCATACATGGTTAAGGGTTTGAGGATTTTCTTCCCCAAATCCAAGACGACCAATAAAATAAAGGCAGTCCCTATCCTACCCCCCCCCCACAAACTACTGATTATCACGACATCGTTCTTCTCATTCTCTTTTGGTTGTGGTGATTTTTCTAGAGAAATCTCTATCTTTGGCTGAGCAGGCTGTAGACTCTAAACAACTGCCTGAGCTGATGCAGTTTGGATCTAATTCAGTATCTTCTTGGACAATATGCTCCAAAATGCACTTCATCCATCTTTTTCTGAATACAACTCTATTGGAACGATTGGCTCGATCGAAATCATATTTACAAAACCTTTTATAGGTTCTTTTAAATATTCTTTCAAGATTATTATATTCCCTTTTCTAAGATTTTTCTCAAGCCAATCCTTGAAAACGAAACATTCCTCTATAGTATGTCCAAGCATCCTATGGTACGGGTAGTAACTGGGTTGATCTTTCTTGTCAACTTCCTCAAGTTTCTTTGGATCTGATAATCTGAACTCAGAATTAATCATCAAACTTTTCAACATTTTTGGTACATCTTCATCTTTGAAGGGATATATTACTTTCTTTCATTCCACAATGGTTATACCCTTCTTATTTTTTGTTCGATATGATCCTCCTTGATCCGACTGCTGGCTAGACTGGCAATATTTTTGTGTTCCTTGCTGAGGATGTTGTGACGAGAGCTGGGAACCTTGATGAGAATTTTCTGCCTGTATCTTAATTGGTTGCTTTCCCTTATCAATCGTTACCACAGTCTCGGACTTCTTCTCTAATATTCAGGTTGTTTTTGGTCTTTTTTGATTTCTCTTGAGAATCCGTGTTTTTAACTTCCTCTAGAAGATTGTTAGCTTTGCTGAGTAGCTTCTCGAAGGACTTGATGGTGAGCCCCTTAAGCATGAAAGCTATTGACCCATGGATGCTTTTGGGTAGGATCTCAATCGCATGATGTTCCTGTAGTTGAGGTTCACAGTTAATGCTAAAGTTTCTCCACCTCAAGATTTAATCTACAAGAGTCTTGTTAGGACTTTGCCTTTCCACTAAGAAATCTCCAATAGAAACGTGATGCTGCACTTTGGTAAATCTCTTCACAAATAGTTGTTCTAACTCGGTGAATGTCTCACTGATTCGTTGGGCAACTCAACATACCAATCAAACACTATTTCTGACAAGCTACTGACAAACTAACAGAAAGGAAGGCTTCATTACCTATGTATTGCCACAACTGGCTCGAAAATGTGCTATGTTTTGTCTGGGATTTTCCGTCCCATCAAATATCTTAAAGTTCGGTGACACAAAAACCTTAAGCTAGGTGATCCTTAGATACTGCTAATATGTAAAGTACAACAATAATTCAGATTATATATCATTTATATTTCCTTACTTTGCAACAAAACCAAAAACATGATCCTGTAGAAAAATAAGAATTTAACTTTAAATTTATATATATTGGGATACTACGCAAGTATACATATCGTTATCAAGTAATATAAGACTTTTATTAAGACCTAAAATTTGAACCCATAGGGAATTTACACAATATGCACTTTTAGAAAACTTTCTATTTTTAAAAAAAAGATAATTACGTAAACTGAATATATTTTAGAGTAATAAAAATTCAAATATTTTGGGTAGTTTTGATATTTTGACAAAACAGTAACAACTTAAAATGATAACTAGAGTTTTGTAGATGAAAAACACTTAATAAGCAAAATATCTTTCATCTTATCATGAATCAGTAATAAGTACAGGAAATCTATTATGGAAGTATGCAAATTGTGTTGTGTAAAATAGGAGCAATAATTTTTTTACCCTTACTAGAGTTGCTATAAAGAACATTGGCTAATTTAAAGTTCGAATAGTTCTGAAGACCGGCTAGGCAGAGAAGATACTAGCTCTCACTCTAGAGTTCCCTTGATTCCCTCCACCTGGGGCTCGTATCAGACCCCCAAACTAATAAACTAAGTTGGTCTGTCACTCTAAAGTCCTCTAACTCTACACCCTTCATAGATTATTTCCCTATTTATTTGCACGGGAAGATACTAGCTCTCTCTCTAGAGTTCCCTCGATTCCCTCCACCTGGGGGCTAACATCTCGTATTAGAACCTAAAACATAAAAACCAAGTTGGGTGCTTTAACCTGTCACTTTAAAGTCCTCTAACTCTACACCCTTCAATGAATATTTCCCTATTTGGCACTCAATCATATGAACTACATTCTCATTCATACAACCATATGTGATTCTTTCCAATTGTTGACTAAGACAATACTAGCCCATTTGTTACATGTTCTCACAACAAATTTTAATATCTCGATTGACCAAATCAAGAAGCAAATGAAGTG
This sequence comes from Phalaenopsis hybrid cultivar, assembly GCA_002079205.1. NCBI lineage: Eukaryota > Viridiplantae > Streptophyta > Magnoliopsida > Asparagales > Orchidaceae > Phalaenopsis > Phalaenopsis hybrid cultivar. The sequence goes on from JXCR01094248.1 coordinate 42,949, forward strand.
CATGAATTTAAGTCATCACAACTTCTTCCGACATTAAAGATCAATACTCTCCACAATTTCCATCCAAAACTTAATTACTTATCATTTTAAGAAAAAATAAAGAAAACTACTCAGAATACATTGAGAAAATAAAACCACACTTTAGTTTAAAAGTAGAAATCATTGCCAAACCACTAAGAAGTCTCTTTAAAGATCAATACTCTCCACAACTTCCATCCAACACTTAATTACTTATCATTTTAAGAAGAAATAAAGAAAACTACTCAGAATCTATGGAGAAAATAAAATCACACTTTAGTTTAAAAGTAGAAATCATTGTCAAACCAACAACAAGCTTGGAGAAAACAAAACCACACTTTAGTTTAAAAGTAGAAATCATTGTCAAACCAACAAGAAGTAAAAACAAAACCACACTTTAGTTTAAAAGTAGAAATCATTGTCAAACCAACAAGAAGTCTCAAATAAAAGTAGTCTCAACGCAAAAAGATATAAATTTATCTCAAGTTCTCCACCAAACTCTTGGAGTTCCTTTGAATCTCTTTTTTTTACAATCACTCAAAATAAACTTAGAAAAAGGATAAAAAGAAGTAAAAGTCGTGCCTGAAAATCTCTCCAACTAACTACCCAATTTGATGAACTTTCAAAACTTTCCAAGTATTTTCTGGACTCTTTTTAATGTCCTCTCTTCTTTCTTTCATAATTTTCCAAGAGGTTCCTTGGAAACTCTTCAAAATGTTTACCAATATGATGTATTTCCCAAAGAGATGCATCCTTTGTTGATAATTTTCATCCATGGTGGTTATAACTACCTATTAAGTCAATGGGCACCTAAAAAAACCTTCAAAATTCACAGAAACTGACTTTACTTGTCTAGTAACTGCCACTGGTGCTTAAGCATGGGACTTTTGACGCTTAGGCGTGGCCTTCTCTTTTAAATCGACACATAATCGCCAGAGCTGGCGCTTAGGTGCCAAAACTCAATTACACATTTTTCACTTTTTTGCTCCAAATTTGATCCTTTTTCACTCCTTTAAGCATTTTCACCTTTTTATTTGTATCTACAAGAAAAAAACACAAAAATACCTTCCATTAAAGCGCAATATCTCAAAAATAGGTATACAAATATATATAAAATCACTATATATTTTAGGTGTATCAGGTACAACAGCGAACTCCTCCGGGTAGGGTCTACCCTTTAAAATCAATGTACCACCCTTAGATTGAGCAAGGCCTCCCAAACTTGTTCAATCATCTATTTGAATTCTTTTTTTGGTATGACGCTTGATGGAGAATCCTTCTTCTGTTGATCATCTCTGTTAGCCGAGACAACTTCCCTCCTTTCATTGGTGATATGTACAATCTCTGGCTGATTGACTTCTGGAGAAGCTAACTGTTGTACTTGAGACTGTCCATGAACTGTAGCCATGGTAGTCATGGAAGTGGCCATCTCTTCCATCCTTTTCTCCATTTGGTTGATTTGTTCATCCCTTAGTAGAATAGCCTCACACAGATCATCTTTGGCGTTCCCTTCAATGAGAAGTTGGGCGTCGTGCGCAGGCAGAATAGATTTGGTTTTGATGACATGAATATCCATCATGTCTTCATCGAGATAGTCATTAAAGTCAAAATCTTCATCATCTTCATCAACAAAAACCCCATGTTGTTGGGACAAATTAAAAATCTCGACCCTGAGCTTCTCAACCTTTTCTTCAATTATTAATTTTTGTATCATCTTGAGATCTAGGAGATTCTTTTGAACATCCTCCATTTGTTCATCCAACTTAGTTGCAATAACAGCAAAAATGTCGGATACTTTAGACCTTTACTTCATTCCATGATTCTGTCATACGGGCTCATTGAAACGTATTGGTACAAAAACCTTAGGTACCCATACCTTTTTCTTCGATGGTGATGTCTCGAGATGGGGTGTTTGAAAAGAGGCATTGACATGTCAAAGAGAAGAATGTTCCCCACAGTACGAACCAAATATAGTACCAGGTAACTTCTTCATCTTTTCCATTAAAACTTTAGAAACATCCTTATAATTGGTAACTGGTAGAACTCTCTAAACCAGACGTGACTTAACCGATCGACAACCTGCAGGTCTTGGAGAAGCAACGGCAGAATCAGTGGTGATGATAGTAGTATCAACTATGCTTCCCAAGTGGAATTTAATGGAGATGCTTTTGACACAATTTAATTTAAGGAGTTGCCCGTTGGAAGCTGTCAGTCAACGAAATCGGAATCCCGTTGCCCGCTTTGGAAAAGCATTTAATTACACACACACACACACACACACACACATAGATATANGGGTTAATACATAGCTTTGCCTTTGACACAAGTAGCTCCTCCAAGCTTCATTTCAAACTAAAATCATGACTAGGCATGGACTAGAGTAAATGGTGGAGAGAAATTTTTGAGGAAGAAGTTTTGGATCTCCGTGAAGCTCTTAGAATGGTTAATTTTGATTTTAAGGATGTTTAAGAGATAGGTTGTGAAACATTTAGCTTATGCTTTGTAAAATTAGGGTTGTGCGGTGTTGAGGATGGCCTAGAGATGATAAGAATAAGCTGGTAGGGTACAAGGTTTCTATGAGGAATTGAAAGGCTTGGATATGTTAAGAAGCTCTATGATTTGGCCTTCTTATGATCATGAGAGCCCATAGATGAGCCTGGGAGGTGCCTAAGGATCTATGGTGGTCTTTGTAGAGATTGGATAGAGCCTGACTATTTATGTTGGGAAGATAAATGGTGGGTTTTGCTCTATTTTAGCTTTTTGAGTAGGTCAACTCTAATTGGCATGAATGTTCCACTTTATATAATCCTCTGATCCTTACTTGGCTATGTGGTTCTTCCTCTAGCGGAGGTGGAGATAGCTCTTCTTGAGTTACTATTGGTTTTCTTTTATCTGCTGAACCTAACCTCAAGGGTAACACTTTCCCACTCCTTAATTTTATCTCTATGATTTCTTCTTCCTATGATGTTGTAGACAAAAATTCTAGTGTCTTTTCTTCTCCATCGAAAAGATCCAAGTTGATAGCAAGTGGTGCACTTGGCACTCAAGGACTGAATCCTCACTCTTGGTGCTATCATAATCAGTATCAACGATATCTTCATCATCCTGGTTAACGGGTTCATCAGACTTAAGTATGATTTAAGGACTGGTTTGGGAATCGAAATTGAAGTTAGATTGAGCAAAGTCAGCTATGTTATCACTAAAAATAGTTAAAACGTAGCCAAAATCATAATCATTATAATCATAATACCCTAGTGGGGAAAAAAGATGATCATACATGGTTAAGGGTTTGAGGATTTTCTTCCCCAAATCCAAGACGACCAATAAAATAAAGGCAGTCCCTATCCTACCCCCCCCCCACAAACTACTGATTATCACGACATCGTTCTTCTCATTCTCTTTTGGTTGTGGTGATTTTTCTAGAGAAATCTCTATCTTTGGCTGAGCAGGCTGTAGACTCTAAACAACTGCCTGAGCTGATGCAGTTTGGATCTAATTCAGTATCTTCTAGGACAATATGCTCCAAAATGCACTTCATCCATCTTTTTCTGAATACGGCTCTATTGGAACGATTGGCTCGATCGAAATCATATTTACAGAACCTTTTTTAGGTTCTTTTAAATATTCTTTCAAGATTATTATCTTCGCTTTTCTAAGATTTTTCTCAAGCCAATCCTTGAAAACGCAACATTCCTCTATAGTATGTCCAAGCATCCTATGGTACGGGCAATAACTGGGTTGATCTTCCTTGTCAACTTCCTCAAGTTTCTTTGGATCTTATAATCTGAACTCAGAATTAATCATCAAACTTTTCAACATTTTGGGTATATCTTCATCTTTGAAGGGATATATTACTTTCTTTCATTCCGCAATGGTTATACCCTTCTTATTTTTTGTTCGATATGATCCTCCTTGATGCGACTGCTGGCTAGGCTGGCCATATTGTTGTGTTCCTTGCTAAGCATGTTGTGATGAGAGCTGGGAACCTTGATGAGAATTTTCTTCCTGTATCTTAATCGGTTGCTTTCCCTTATCAATCGTTACCACAGTCCCAGACTTCTTCTCTAACATTCAGGTTGTTTTTGGTCTTTTTTGATTTCTCTTGAGAATCCGTGTTTTAAACTTCCTCTAGAAGATTGTTAGCTTTGCTGAGTAGCTTCTCGAAGGACTTGATGGTGAGTCCCTTAAGCATGAAAGCTATTGACCCATGGATGCTTTTGGGTAGGATCTCAATCGCATGATGTTCCTGTAGTTGAGGTTCACAGTTAATGCTAAAGTTTCTCCACCTCAAGATTTAATCTACAAGAGTCTTGTTAGGACTTTGCCTTTCCACTAAGAAATCTACAATAGAAACGTGATGCTGCACTTCGGTAAATCTCTTTACAAATAGTTGTTCTAACTCAGTGAATGTCTCACTGATCCGTTGGGCAATCAAACACTATTTATGACAAGCTGCTGACAAACTGACAGAAAAGGAAGGCTTCGTTACCTCTGTATTGCCACAACTGGCTCGAAAATGTGTTATGTTTTGTCTGGGTCCCATCAAATATCTTAAAGTTCGGTGACACAAAAACCTTCAGCTAGGTGATCCTTAGATACTGCTAATATGTAAATTACAACAATAATTCAGATTATATTTCATTTATATTTCCTTACTTTGCAACAAAACCAAAAATATGATCCTGCAGAAAAATAAGAATTTAACTTTAAATTTATATATATTGGGATACTACGCAAGTATATGTATTGTTATCAAGTAATATAGGACTTTTTGATTAAGACCTGAATATTGAACCAATAGGGAATTTATACAATATGCACTTTTAGAAAACTTTCTATTTTTAAGAAAAGATAATTACTAAAACTGAATATATTTTGGAGTAATAATAATTCAAATATTTTTGGTATTTTTGATATTTTGACAAAACAGTAACAACTTAAAATGATAACTAGAGTTTTGTAGATGAAAAACACTTAATAAGAAAAATATCTTTCTTCTTATCATGAATCAATAATAAGTATAAGAAATCTATTGTGGAAGTATGCAAATTGTGTTGTGTAAAATAAGAGCAATAATATTTTTTACCCTTACTAGAGTTGCTATAAAGAACATTGGCTAATTTAAAGTTTGAATAGTTCTGAAGATCGGCTAGGCAGAGAAGATAATAGCTCTCACTCTAGAGTTCCCTTGATTCCCTCCACCTGGGAGCTAACATCTCGTATCAGAACCTAAAAGAAAAAAACCAAGTTGGGCGCTTTAACCTGTCACTTTAAAGTCCTCTAACTATACACCCTTCAATGAATATTTCCCTATTTATTGGCACTCAATCATATGAACTACATTCTCATGCATACAACCTTATGTGATTCTTTCCAATTGTTGACTAAGACAATACTAGCCCATTTCTTACATGTTCTCATAACAAATTTTAATATCTGGATTGACCAAATCAAGAAGCAAATGAAGTGCATGGATTTAAATTATCACAACTTCTTCCGACATTAAAGATCAATACTCTCCACAATTTCCATCCAAAACTTAATTACTTATCATTTTAAGAAAAAATAAAGAAAACTACTCAGAATACATTGAGAAAATAAAACCACACTTTAGTTTAAAAGTAGAAATCATTGCCAAACCACTAAGAAGTCTCTTTAAAGATCAATACTCTCCACAACTTCCATCCAACACTTAATTACTTATCATTTTAAGAAGAAATAAAGAAAACTACTCGGAATCTATGGAGAAAATAAAATCACACTTTAGTTTAAAAGTAGAAATCATTGTCAAACCAACAATAAGTCTCAATTAAAAACAAAAGTAGTCTCAAAGCAAAAAGATAAAACTTATCTCAAGTTCTCCACCAAACTCTTGGAGTTTCTTTGAATCTCTTTTGTTTACAATCACTCAAAATAAACTAAGAAAAAGGATAAAAAGAAGTAAAAGTCGTGCCTGAAAATCTCTCCAACTAACTACCCAATTTGATGAACTTTCAAAACTTTCCAAGTATTTTCTGGACTCTTTTCAAAGTCCTCTCCTCTTTCTTTCATAATTTTCCAAGAGGTGCCTTGGAAACTCTTCAAAATGGGTACCAACTCGATGTATTTCCTAAAGAGATGCATCCTTTCTTGATAATTTTCATCCATGGTGGTTATAACTATCTATTAAGCCAATGGGCACCTCAAAAAACCTTCAAAATTCACAAAAACCGACTTTACTTGTCTAGTAACTACCACTGGGGCTTAAGTGTGGGACCTCTGACGCTTAGGCATGGCCTTCTCTGTTAAACCGACACATAATCGCCAGAGCTGGCGCTTAGGCGCCAAAACTCAATTACACATTTTTCACTTTTTTGCTCCAAATTTGATCCTTTTTCACTCCTTTAAGCATTTTTCACCTTTTTATTTGTATCTACAAGAAAAAAACAAAAAAATACCTTCCATTAAAGTGCAATATCTCGAAAATAGGTATACAAATATGTATAAAATCACTATATATTTTAGGTGTATCAGGTACAACAACGAACTCCTCCGGGTAGGGTCTACCCTTTAAAATCAATGTACCACCCTTAGATTGAGCAAAGCCTCCCAAACTTGTTCGATCATTTATTTGAATTCTTTTTTTGGTATAACGCTTTATGGAGAATCCTTCTTCTGTTGATCATCTCTGTTAGCCGAGGCAACTTCCCTCTATTCGTTGGTGATATATACAATCTCTGGCTGATTGACTTCTGGAGAAGCTAACTGTTGTACTTGAGACTGTCCATGAACTGTAGCCATGGCAGTCATGGAAGTGGCCATCCCTTCCATCCTTTTCTCCATTTGGTTGATTTGTTCATCCCTTAGTAGAATAGCCTTACACAGATCATCTACGGCGTTCCCTTCAATGAGAAGTTGGGCGTCGTGCGCAGGCAGAGTAGCTTTGGTTTTGATGACATGAATATCCATCAAGTCTTCATCGAGATAGTCATTAAAGTCAAAATCTTCATCATCATCATCAACAGAAACCCCATGTTCTTGGGACAGCTTCTCAACCTTTTCTTCAATTATTAATTTTTGTATCATCTTGAGATCTAGGAGATTCTTTTGAACATCCTCCATTTGTTCATCCAACTTAGTTGCAATAGCAGCAAAAATGTCGGATACTTCAGACCTTTACTTCATTCCATGATTCTGCCATACGGGCTCATTGAACTGTATTGGTACAAAAACCTTAGGTACCCATACCTTTTCTTTGATGGTGATGTCTTGAGATGGGGAGTTTGAAAAGAGGCATCGACATGTCGAAGAGAAGAATGTTCCCCACAGTGCGGACCAAATACAGTACCAAGTAACTTCTTCATCTTTTCCATTAAAACTTTAGAAACTTCCTTATAATTGGTAACTGGTAGAACTCTCGGAACCAGCCGTGACTTAACCGATCGACAACCTGCAGGTCTTGGAGCAGCAACGGCAGAATCAGTGGTGATGACAGTTGTATCAACTCTGCTTCCCAAGTGGAATTTAATGGAGATGCTTTTGACACAATTTTATTTAAGGAGTTGCCCGTTGGAAGCTGTCAGTCACCGAAATCAGAATCTCATTGCCCGCTTTGGAAAAGCATTTAATTACACACACACACACACACACACACACAGATATATATATNCTCTATTTAAAAATCAGGGAATATTATCTTCAAAGAGGTCAAAAGGATAGAACTTCTTAACGAGATCAGACAAAGAGGTGTGAAAGGGGAATAACTCAAATTTGGAACATTTATTATAGAATCCAAAAGGGGAAGAACTAGGGGATGTCACAGACCCAGAGGAGAACCTTGGTGACTTCCCAAGCTACTCTATAGTTTGGCTTCAATTTTGGAGAGGAATATTTAAATATTTCATCCTATCAATTTTTTTAATTAGAGCTTGTATTTGTGTGAAACAATCATGCAAATAGCCTGAAAAATGTGAGGATTTAGGTCGTAACGAACGAAAACCTTGAAATCCTAAGACGAGTTAGGGCTTACATTTTTCAATAGAGCTATACAAAAGCGTGGAGAAAAATTTAGGATTTATGTTGCATAAGCAAACCTCATCGAATTCCTATGGCTTGGTTGTTTAATTCTAAAGAAAGAGTGGTCTATTTAATGTAGACATGTTCTACTGTTGAAGATGGTCGTGCTGCAGTTGACCTCATTTTTTGTTGAGGTCTAGTTCTTTCTTTTTAGTGGCCTAAGGTCTTTCCATACAACTTTCCTATTGACTATTCATAGAAGACTAGAAAAGGAACCCTCACAATTAGAAATTCCAAACTCTTCTTTACTCGACTTGGAGTTCCACATATCGGTCCTAACCTATAGCACTTAGCAGGTGGGATCAATTTGAAAAGCCCAAGGGGAGTCCCCCATAGGATGGTCAGAACTTAGGATTAACCCTGGGTGATCTGGTTTTGTTGGGGCTAGCTTTCACACACTACACTTTTTCACTTACCCCAAACGCTAGGATCCCTTAGGTTGGTCCCTTGACTCCTTTTGGAGAGCTTATGTGGATGACCCTGTACCCCTAGTCATTGGATAANCAGAGGAGAACCTTGGTGACTTCCCAAGCTACTCTATAGTTTGGCTTCAATTTTGGAGAGAAATATTTAAATATTTCATCCTATCAATTTTTTTAATTAGGGCTTGTATTTGTGTGAAACAATCATGCAAATACCCTGAAAGATGTGAGGATTTAGGTCGTAACGAACAAAAACCTCGGAATCCTAAGGCGAGTTAGGGCTTACATTTTTCAATAGAGCTATACAAAAGCCTGGAGAAAAATTTGAGGATTTATGTTGCATAAGCAAACCACATCAAATTCCTATGGGTTGGTTATTTAATTCTAAAGAAAGAGTGGTTTATTTAATGAAGACATGTTCCACTGTTGAAGATGGTCGTGCTGCTGTTGACCTCATTTTTTGTTGAGGTCTAGTTTTTTCTCTTTAGTGGCCTAGGGTCTTTCCATACAACTTTTCTATTGACTATTCATAGAAGACTAGAAAAGGAACCCTCACAATTAGAAATTCCAAACTCTTCTTTACTCGACTTGGAGTTGCACATATCGGTCCTAACCTATAGCACTTAGCAGGTGGGATCAATTTGAAGAGCCCAAGGGGAGTCCCCCATAGGATGGTCAAAACTTAGGATTAACCCTGGGTGATCTGGTTTTGTTGGGGCTAACTTTCCACACTACACTTTTTCACTTACCCCAAACACTAGGACCCCTTAGGTTGGTCCCTTGACTCCTTTTGGAGAGCTTATGTGGATGACCCTGTACCCCTAGTCATTGGATAAGTGGGTTAGAACCATCACATTTAGCATCCAAAATGAGTCCTCATATGGTTCCTATTGGTTTAGTATAGCTTCATGGCTTGTTGGCCAATTTTGGCCTAAAATCATCAAGTTACCAAAATACCCATACAACCCTGATTTTTGCCAAAAATCCCAAAATTACACGAAATTCCCAAATCTTTCCAAAATAATCTCAAACCCCACACCACTACCTAAGTTGACCAAATATCACAAAAATTAACAAATTTCCAAAAACCCCCAAAAATTGCCCAAAATTACCAAAATGCCCCTCATGACACAAAAATTCCAAAAGTTCCCAAAAATTTCAAAATCATCCCTAATATTCTCAATTTCAATTTTTTTCATCAATTTGACCACATTAGTCTAATTTGACCAAAAGCCCCAATTTGCGCGTAAAGGCCCAAATGTCCCCTNTTCAAAACTTTCAAAATCATCCCTAATATTCTCAATTTCAATTTTTTATCATCAATTTGACCACATTAGTCTAATTTGACCAAAAGCCCCAATTTGCGCGTAAAGGCCCAAATGTCCCCCAATTGACCCAAATTTTTGCCCAATTGACCCCAATCTTGCCCAATTTCAATTCCAAACCAAAATTCAGAATCCTCAATTCCATTCTAAACAAAATTTATGCCCAATTTGATCCAATTGCAAGCCCAAGTTCATTCAAGTCAAAAAGGCCTAATTTTGACTATATGCCTAAATCCACCAAATTCGCCCACAAATTCCACTCAAAATCTCTTGAAATCCTACCAAATCCCTCATGACATATTACTGCACTAAACTCAATATTCAATTAGCCCAAATATTAACCCAAATTCAAATTCCTTTTTAAAAGACCAAAGCCCACTTGTCGGCACTAAAAAGTTGAGTTGTTGCCCGTAAGATGCTGTCGGTCACCAGAATCAAAATTCCATCGCCCGCTTCGGAAGGACATTTTAATTTACATATATATATTTAGGTTTAGAAAAATATGAAATCAATTTGACCCCATATTTTTTATATTTTAAATGAAAGAGCATTGTACCTCAAACCCTGTATCTATCCCGAAGGTCAAACACAAGACTTGAGGATGAGGCTCGATCAAATAAACTAAGAAATATATGACATACGTTTGGCCTGTGAAACGATTTTATTTGTCGACAACTTCCCATATTTGATATGAAGAATTAAATAGAGTTTATATTAAGCTGGGTTCGGACATGCTTCCTATAAGGGCAAGCCCCTAAAGTTAATTAGATCTTAGATAACCAAAGTCACCTATGAAAACTCTCTATAAAAATCAAGAAATATTATCTTCAAGAAGGTCAAAGGATAGGACTTTTCAATGATATCAAAAAAAGAGCTGTGAAAATGGATTGGTTCAAATTTGGAACATTTTGTTGTAGTGTCGAAAGGAGGAAGAACCAAGTGATGCCATGGATCCGGAGGAGAATCTCGGTGACTTCCTAATCTATCTAATTATTTGGCTTCAATTTTGAGGAGAAATTTATTTGAGTGTTTCATCCTACCAATTTTATTTATTAGGGCTTACATTCGTGTGAAAATATCACACAGATAGCCTGAAAAATGTGAGGATTTAGGTCGTGACGAACGAAAACCTTGGAAGCCTAAGACGAGTTAGGGCTTATATTGTACAGCAGAGCTGTACAAAGGCTTATAGATAAGGTGAGGATTTATGTTGCATAACCAGACAACCTCAAAATCCTATGGCTTGGTTATTTAATTCTAAGGAAATCGGTTTAGTTGGGTAAGACTTGTTTTGTTGTTGAAGATGGTCGTACTGCCCACCATGCTAGCTCCACGCTCCTGGCCATGGAAAACTTGGTTTTGGGTTTTGGTTTTGTAGCTATCCTAATAGTTTTGGTTTTCATGTAAGGTAACATTGTTATTTAGCATGCAAGTTTTATAAGCATAAAAAGTACAGTATGAAAGTACAAGAAAGACGACACTATAAAATATAAAATGCGTACCTGGCCAGTCTTCTCGTTTCACCACCCGAAACTAAAAAAGCATGTGAGAGCACTTTATATAAAGCAGAAAAGTAAGGTTTTAATGATCTACCCAACCTAGGTCATATCTTGGTGGGTTCTTATTAATTTGATTAAGGATGATTTTTTTTAAGTAAAATATATTAAGTTTAGTAGACCTCCGAGGTATCCAACAGATCTGGAGAAAGAAGCAGATCCATGCTTCCCTCTCACCGCATGGTGAAAAGTCTCGAGCTCTTTTTAAACTTATTATGTTGCTTAATAACCCATCTTGTAACCTTTAATGCTTAATGAACATTGATGTTTCAATTATCCCAAAAATTAAGGTAATTATCACTTATAATTTAATTTGAGGATTGTTGACCTCAATTTTGGTTGAGGTTAAGTTTTTCCTCTTTAGTAGCCTAAGGTCTAGCCATAGGACTTTCCTATTGACTATTCTTAGACACATGGAACCCTCACCATTAGAAATTCTACACTCTTCTCTACTCAACTTGGAATTCCACATACAAAGCACCCTCACCACTAGAAATTCTACCATCTTCTTTACTTAACTTGAAGTTCCACATATTGATCAAACCCTAACCACTAGAAATTCCAAACTCTTCTCTACTCAAATTGAAGTTCCACATGTTGGTCTTCACCACTAGAAATTCCAAACTCTTCTCTACTCAACTTGAAATTCCACATGTTGGTCTCAACCTCTAAGGTCTAGCCATAGGACTTTCCTGTTGACTATTCCTAGAAAACTAGAAAAGGAACCCTCACCAAGGTCTAGCCATAGGACTTTCTTATTGACTATTCTTAGAAAACTAGACAAGGAACCCTCACCATTAAACTTTCTACACTCCTTACTTAGCTCAAGTTCTACTTATTGGTCCTAACCTCTAGCACTTAGTATGTAGGGTCACTATAGGAGAACTCAAGATGAGTCACCCTTAGGACTGCTGGGCCTTAGGGTTGACCTTGGGTGTTGGTCTAGGGCTAGGGCACTCACTTGCAAACACTTACACTCACAATCATTCACTACCTTAAACCTAGAATTTCTAGGCTTTGGTCCCTTGATACTTTTGGGAGACTCCTGTAGGTGGTGCCCTAAACCCATTAGCCCTAGGCTAGGGTTTGGCTAAAACCACTACATAGAGGACCCAAAATGAGTTTTCCATTGGTCCATGACTTATTCATGGTGGTTGGCACTCTAACTCTACCAAGACACCCAACTTAGCCTTTTGCCCCTAAATTCCCCCAAATGACCTAGATACCTTTGGAACCCACAATTTGGCCAAAATTTCCAAATCTACCCAAAATTCCCAACTTAGTTTAAAAATCATTTCAAACACCTTAAAAACACCCAAACTACCCAAAATCACCAAAATTGGCGAAATTACCAAAATACCCCTCCTAACCCCAAAATTCCAAAAAATCCCAAAAATTTCCAAAACCTCCCAAATATTCCTTATTTCATTTTTCTCAACTATCACATGACCAAATTTGGCCAATTTGAAAACCTTTGATCAAAACCCCAAAATTGCCCTTTAAAGGCCCATATTTTCCCCAAATTACCTCAAATGTCTATCCAATTGGTCTCAATTTATCCAAATTTCCATTTTAAACTCAAATTCACCCTTGATGTGACCAATCTAGAAAAATTCCAAGGTCAATTGGCCCACTATTTGAACCATATTTTGAGCTAAACGAAAAACCCAATTTTTTTCCCTATGGCTTGGTTCCACCAAATTGAACTCATAGCCCACTCAATTGGCCACAAGTTTTTTTCGAAAAACCTTCATAATATCCCCATACATCAAAATTGACCCCACTCAATTGGCCACAATTTTTTTTTTGAAAAACCTTCATAATATCCCCATACATCAAAATTGACCTTCAATTGGCCTTGGTGAGGCCTCAATTTCATTTGATTTCAGTCTAAGTCCAACAAAGCTCTAAATTAGCCCCAAATTGACCATGTCTCAAAATATCACCAAATTAATGGCCTTAACCCCAAAATTTCCACTCTATCACTTCATGAAAAATCTTCACAACATCTTCCTTGATCATGTGGACCATTCAATTTGGACTTAGCCTAAGGCTAGNGCTGCACCAAACTCAATATTCAATTAGCCCAAATATTAACCCAAATTCAAATTCCTTTTTAGCAGCCCAAAGCCCACTTGTCGGCACTAAAAAGTTGAGTTGTTGCCCGTAAGATGATCTCGGTCACCAGAATCGAAATTCCATCGCCCGCTTGGGAAGGACATTTTAATTTACATATATATATTTAAGTTTAGAAAAATATGAAATCAATTTGACCGCATATTTTTCATATTTTAAATAAAAGAGCATTGTACCTCAAACCCTGTATCTATCACGAAGGTCAAACACAAGACTTGAAGATGAGGCTCGATCAAATAAACTAAGAAATATATGACATATGTTTGGCCTGTGAAACGATTTTATTTGTCGACAATTTCCCATATTTAATATGAAGAATTAAATAGAGTTTATATTAAGCTTGGTTCGGACATGCTTCCTATAAGGGCAAGCCCCTATAGTTAATTAGTACCTCAAACCCTGCTTCAAATTTGGAACATTTTGTTGTAGTGTCGAAAGGAGGAAGAACCAAGTGATGTCATGGATCCGGAGGAGAATCTCGGTGACTTCCTAATCTATCTGATTATTTGGCTTCAATTTTGAGGAGAAATTTATTTGAGAGTTTCATCCTGCCAATTTTATTTATTAAGGCTTACATTCGTGTGAAAAGATCACACAGATAGCCTGAAAAATGAGAGGATTTAGGTCGTGACGAACGAAAACCTTGGAATTCTAAGATGAGTTAGGGCTTATATTGTACAGCAGAGCTGTACAAAGGCTTATAGATAAGGTGAGGATTTATGTTGCATAACCAGACAACCTCAAAATCCTATGGCTTGGTTATTTAATTCTAAGGAAGGAAATCAGTTTAGTTGGGGAAGACTTGTTTTGCTGTTGAAGATGGTCGTACTGCCCACCATGCTAGCTCCAAGCTCCTGGCCATAGAAAACTTGGTTTTGGGTTTTGGTTTTGTAGCTATCCTAATAGTTTTGGTTTTCATGTAGGGTAACATTGTTGTTTAGCATGCAAGTTTTATAAGCATAAAAAGTACATTATGAAAGTACAAGAAAGACGACACTGTAAACAATAAAATGCGTACCTGGCCAGTCTTCTCGTTCTACCACCTAAAACTGAAAATGTGAGAGCACTTTATATAAAGCAGAAAAGTAAGGATTTAATGATCTACCCAACCTAGGTCATATATTTGTGGGTTCCTATTAATTTGATTAAGGATGATTTTTTTAAGTAAAATATATTAATTTTAGTAGACCTCTGAGGTATCCAACAGATCTGGAGAAAGAAGCAGGTCCATGCTTCCCTCTCACCGCATGGTGAAAAGTCTCGAGCTCTTTTTAAACTTATTATGTTTCTTAATAACCCATCTTGTAAATACCTTTAATGCTTAATGAACATTGATGTTTCAATTATCCCTAAAAGTAAGGTAATTATCACTTATAATTTAATTTGAGGATTGTTGACCTCAATTTTGGTTGAGGTTAAGTTTTTCCTCTTTAGTAGCCTAAGGTCTAGCCATAGGACTTTCCTATTGACTATTCTTAGAAACAAGGAGCCCTCACCATTAAAACTTTCTACACTCCTCTTTACTTAGCTCGAAGTTCTACATATTGGTCCTAACCTCTAGTACTTAGTATGTAGGGTCACTATGGGAGAACTCAAGATGAGTCACTCTTAGGACTGCTGGGCCTTAGGGTTGACCCTGGGTGTTGGTCTAGGGCTAGGGCACTCACTTGCAAACACTTACACTCACAATCATTCACTACATTAAACCCAGAATTTCTAGGCTTTGGTCCCTTGATACTTTTGGGAGACTCCTGTAGGTGGTCCCCTAAACCCATTAGCCCTAGGCTAGGGTTTGGCTAAGACCACTACATAGAGGACCCAAAATGAGTTTTCCATTGGTCCATGACTTATTCATGGTGGTTGGCACTCCAACTCTACCAAGACACCCAACTTAGCCTTTTGCCCCTAAATTCCCCCAAATGACCAAGATACCTTTGGAACCTACAATTTGGCCAAAATTTTCAAATCTACCCAAAATACCCAACTTAGTTTAAAAATCATTTCAAACACCTTAAAAACACCCAAACTACCCAAAATCACCAAAATTGGCCAAATTACCAAAATACCCCTCCTAACGCCAAAATTCCAAAAAATCCCAAAAATTTCCAAAACCTCCCAAATATTTCTTATTTCATTTTTCTCAACTATCACATGACCAAATTCGGCCAATTTGAACACCTTTGATCAAAACCCCCAAATTGCCCTTTAAAGGCCCATATTTTCTCCAAATTACCTCAAATGTCTATCCAATTGGCCTCAATTTCCCCCAATTTCAATTTTAAACTCAAATTCACCCTTGATGTGACCAATCTAGAAAAACTCCAAGGTCAATTGGCCCACTATTTGAGCCATATTTTGAGCTAAACCAAAAACCTAATTTTTACCCTATGGCTTGGTTCCACCAAATTGAACTCATAGCCCACTCAATTGGCCACAATTTTTTTCGAAAAACCTTCATAATATCCCCATACATCAAAATTGACCCCACTCAATTGGCCACAATTTTTTTTGAAAAACCTTCATAATATTCCCATACATCAAAATTGACCTTCAATTTGCCTTGGTGAGGCCTCAATTTCATTTGATTTTAGCCCAAGTCCAACAAAGCCCTAAATTAGCCCCAAATTGACCATGTCTCAAAATATCACCAAATTAATGGCCTTAACCCAAAATTTTCCACTCCATCCCTTCATGAAAAATCTTCACAACATCTTCCTTGATCATGTGGACCATTCAATTTGGACTTAGCCTGAGGCTAGCCCAACCTAGTCCCATGTCTAGCCTAACATGCCCAAATTGACCAAATTTAAAAAATCCCTCAAATTGACCTACTAATTGAACTCAAAATCACTTAAACCCTTCACCAAAATTCTTCATAACAATAATCTACACAATGTTGATTAATTAATTTGGTCAGCTGACATGGCTAACCTAGCCCAAACCCAAGCTTTGGTCACTTAGACCCACATTGAACCCATGCATTAAATATGGCCTAACTACCCCAAAGTAGTCAAATTAACTCCACCTCAGCCATTGGTTAGACCCTAAGACTGAGCCAAAACCCATCCAACCCAAGTTATATGACCCATGGACCAAAAGTCCCCCAAATTAAGGGATCTTATTTCCAAAAATACACATGCTTAAGATACCCTTACCAAAACTAAACCCCATTGCTTTAAATTACTTTGACAGATTCCTGTGGATGCCTTGAGCACCTAGCCACCTCCCCCTGCCATGGACGACCAACCTAGTCATCAGAGTAGCTCAAAACCGAGAGCTACCCCATAGAACTTCACCCAAATCAAACCTAGAGGCCAGCTCAGCCAATTTAAATTGTGGAGCCCCTCTGCCCTCCATCTAAGCAACACAATGCACCCCCTAATTGGCCATGACAACCACACCATTGCCATTTTTGGAAAAAGCACCTCCCACGGCCATGGGAAGAAGTGTTGAAAATTTCTTAGAGAGACCTCTCTAAATTGACCACAGAGCTTCCCTAAGATCCCCTCAGTGCATTCGATCTATTTTCCCTCATAATTTCCACTTCCGGAGTTCAATTTTGAGCTCAAAATCTTGTCGGAAACCAGGACAGAGCCTAATACACCTCCATAGTCCACCAAACTCAAATTAACTTCATCCACATCTTCACAACAGTGAAAGAAGCTTAAGCCCCATCAAATTGCCCTCTCACAGAACCTCTACCATAGCTCTAAACCAACACCCAAATTCGGCCGTGATCAAAATCATACCTAGGCGTTACACCAAGACCAGAGACTCAATCCATAACCTCTTTAGATCACAACGAATGTGCCAAGACTCTCTGATCGAAGCTTCACTTCTCAGAGCAAAGGTATAAAACTTCTTTTCCTCTTGATTTTATTTGAACTCTTCATTTGTTTTGAGTTGATTTCATGGCACCACAACCATATGGATATGTTCCTCTAGTCTAGACGAGCATTTAAAAAAAATTCATCCAATTTGGTTAAGAAATGAGAGATATCTTAAGACTAGAAGATGGACGGTTCTCGGGCTAAGCTATCTGGGATGATGACGGAGCGCCGTTCGATCAAGCGTGTATCATATTTATGGTCGAGATGAAGCCGGGCAATGCTTCAGAACATAAACCACGGGTCGAGTCAGCACTGAGGTGGACGACAGTGTCAAATGGGAGCGCGTTGCGTGGAGCTTCGGAATCTTCGTGGGTTGATGTGGCGCCGCGCATTTAAATAGATAAATAAGGATTTAAAAAAAATCAGAAAATGACCCCTAAATTAAAAAATCCATATCTTGGTGTAGAAAAATCATAAAAATAAAATAAAAATACCTTCTTACTCAGTGAATAGAGGAAAACAATGTAGAAATAATTTGGAGTCCATGTGATGCATAATTTATTTTTAATTAATTAAATATTGAATTAGATGTTTTGATTCTTCATGCATTTATACTTATCACCATAGATTGAATTTTTAGCATATTGTTACCTCTGTTTTAAGAAACATTCCCTGATTTTCTTAAAGTCGGAGGAGGTCTCTAAACAGAGAATCATATTTCTCAAGTTTATGTGCATTATTTACTTAAAATAATCATGGAAATTAGCATGTTGCTTAGAAAAATCCAAGAAAATTTTGAAAGGTTTATGAGAACCTTTAGAAAAATTTCTCATGAGCCAAGTCATTCAAAATACACCTAATCTTTATAAACCCTAAATCACTAAGATAATTAATTTTGAAAAATACAAACAACAAAATAACTTGATTTTTAATCTCCACTATTATTTAGGATCCAAAAAAATCACCATAAAAATTTCAAAGCATTTGCAGTTCATTTGGTAACTTAAGTTGATTTTTAAAGATAAACAACATTTTTGGCACTTAAAATTTTTTAAAAAAATCAAAATATAACTCAAAATTTTATAAAAAACTTGTTTTTTGAGTTCTCTATGATCAGGGGTATTTTATAAAAAGAAAATAGTACTTAAAATAAAAAACTTCACTTTCAACCTATTTTAAATATTTAAATAATTAAAAATCCATAAAAATCACAAAAATAATAAAATTCATGTGAAAGATGTTTAAAATTGCATCTTCTTAAGTACTTAGAAATAATTAAAATATTTTTTCCTGATTTTCTAAATAAAGAAACTGAATTTTAAAGCTTAAAAATAATTTTTAAAGGCTAAAAATGGATTTTCACTAAAAATAATTCCAACAAATCAAATAAAACTAAAAAAAATATAAAATTTTCTCCTCTGAGTTCTTTGACCTTAGGAACATTTTTCAAAAATAAAAAACTTAATTTTACCCATTTAAAATATTTTATATTTAATAAATACCATAGAAATTAAAATAATTCTTAAAATTCAAATAAAATTCAAAAAATCATGTGATTTGGTCCAAAGGCTTCTATGGACTTGGTCTACCTCCAGTACAAAATTGAAGGGATTAGAATTTACCTTGGTCAAGTTAGAAATTTTCTTTGAAAAATCCTATTTTTGCATGAANCATCTACACAATGTTGATTAATTAATTTGGTCAGCTGACATGGCTAAACTAGCCCAAACCCAAGCTTTGGTCACTTAGACCCACATTGAACCCATGCATTAAAGATGGCCTAACTACCCCAAAGCAGTCAAATTAACTCCACCTCAGCCATTGGTTAGACTCTAAGACTGAGCCAAAACCCATCCAACCCAAGTTATATGACCCATGGACCAAAAGTCACCCAAATTAAAGGATCTTATTTCCAAAAATACACATGCTTAAGATACCCTTAACAAAACTAAACCCATTGCTTTAAATTACTTTGACAGATTCCTGTGGATGCCTTGAGCACCTAGCCACATCCCTCTGTCATGGCCGACCAACCTAGTCATCAGAGTATCTCAAAACTGAGAGCTACCCCATGGAACTTCACCCAAATCAAACCTAGAGGCCAACTCAGCCAATTTAAATTGTGGAGCCCCTCTGCCCTCCATCAAAGCAACACAATGCACCCCCTACTTGGCCATGACAGCCACACCTTTGCCATTTTTGGAAAAAGCACCTCCCACGGACATGGGAAGAAGTGTTGAAAATTTCTTAGAGAGACCTCTCTAAATTGACACAGAGCTTCCCTAAGATCCCCTCAGTGCATTCCAACTATTTTCCCTCATAATTTCCACTTCCGGAGTTCAATTGTGAGCTCAAAATCTTGTCAGAAACCAGGACAGAGCCTATTACACCTCCATAGTCCACCAAACTCAAATTAACTTCATCCACATCTTCACAACAGTGAAAGAAGCTTAAGCCTCAACAAATTGCCCTCTCACAGAGCCTCTACCATAGCTCTAGACCAAAACCCAAATCCGGCCGTGATCAAAATCATACCTAGGCCTTACACCAAGACCAGAGACTCAATCCCTAACCTCTTTAGATCACAATAAATGTGTGAAGACTCTCTGATCGAAGCTTCACTTCTCAGAGCAAAGGTATAAA
Source organism: Phalaenopsis hybrid cultivar (assembly GCA_002079205.1). NCBI lineage: Eukaryota > Viridiplantae > Streptophyta > Magnoliopsida > Asparagales > Orchidaceae > Phalaenopsis > Phalaenopsis hybrid cultivar. Next base: position 62,934 of record JXCR01094248.1, read on the forward strand.
GCTTTTTTTCCTCTTGATTTTATTTGAACTCTTCATTTGTTTTGAGTTGATTTCATGGCACCACAACCGTATGGATATGTTCCTCTAGTCTAAACGAGCATTTTAAAAAAAATTCATCCAATTTGGTTAAGAAATGAGAGATATCATAAGAGTAGAAGATGGACGGTTGCGCCGTTCGATCAAGCGTGTACCGTATTTATGGTCGAGATGAAGCCGGGCAACGCTTCAGAACATAAACCACGAGTCGAGTCAGCACTGAGGTGGACGACAGTGTCAAATGGGACCGCGTTGCTTGGAGCTTCGGAGTCTTCGTGAGTTGATGTGTCGCCGCGCGTTTAAATAGATAAATAAGGATTTAAAAAAATCAGAAAATGACCCCTAAATTAAAAAATCCATATCTTGGTGTAGAAAAATCATAAAAATAAAATAAAAATACCTTCTTACTTAGTGATAGAGGAGAACAATGTAGAAATGATTTTGAGTCCATGTGATGCATAATTTATTTTTTAATTAATTAAATATTGAATTAGATGTTTTGATTCTTCATGCATTTATACTTATCACCATAGCTTGAATTTTTAGCATATTGTTACCTCTATTTTAAGAAACATTCCCTGATTTTCTTAAAGTCAGAGGAGGTCTCTAAACAGAGAATCATATTTTTCAAGTTTATGTGCATTATTTACTTAAAATAATCATGAAAATTAGCATGTTTCTTAGAAAAATCCACGAAAATTTTGAAAGGTTTATGATGATCAGAGAACCTTTAGAAAAATTTCTCATGAGCCAAATCATTCAAAATACACCTAATCTTTATAAACTCTAAATCACTAAGATAATTAATTTTAAAAAATATAAACAACAAAATAACTTGATTTTTAATCTCCACTATTGTTTAGGATCCAAAAAAATCACCATAAAAACTCCAAAGCATTTGTAGTTCATTTGGTAACTTAAGTTGATTTTTAATGATAAACAACATTTTTGGCACTTAAAATTTTTTTAAAAAATCAAAATATAACTCAAAATGTTATAAAAACTTGTTTTTTGAGTTCTCTATGATGAGGGGTATTTTATAAAAAGAAAATAGTACTTAAAATAAAAACTTCACTTTCAACCTATTTTAAATATTTAAATAATTAAAAATCCATAAAAATCACAAAAATAATAAAATTCATGTGAAATTTTTCAAAATTGCATCTTAAGCACTTAGAAATAATTAGAATATTTTTCCTGATTTTCTAAATAAAGAAACTGAATTTTAAAGCTTAAAAATAATTTTTAAAGGCTAAAAATGGATTTTCACTAAAAATAATTCCAACAAATCAAATAAAACTCGAAAAAATATAAAATTTTCTTCTCTGAGTTCTTTGACCTTAGGAACATTTTTCAAAAATAAAAAACTTAATTTACCCATTTAAAATATTTTATATTTAATAAATACCATAGAAATTAAAATAATTCTTAAAATTCAAATAAAATTCAAAAAATCATGCGATTAGGTCCAAAGGCTTCTATGGTCTTGGTTTACCTCCAGTAAAAAATTGAAGGGATTAGAATTTACCTTGGTCAAGTTAGAAATTTTCTTTGAAAAATCCTATTTTTGCATGAAAATAATTATATAAATTAAATTAAAATCTGTAAAAATCACATTTTCTCCTCTGATGTTTTAATTGACCCATGAATGAGGTAGGATAAAAACTTCAAAGTCATTTTTTTGCATTAAAATAATTATATAAATTAAATTAAATTTTGAAAAATCACATTTTCTCCTCTTATTTTTGCATTAAAATAAATATGTAAATTAAATTAAATTTTGAAAAATCACATTTTCTCCTCTGATGTCTTAAAAACTAATAAATGAGGTATGATAAATATTTCAATGTCATTTGGGTTAAATTTGATAAATTATGAAGTGTTAGAGCCTTAGGGGCTAATGTGTAATTTTGGAAATTTAGCCTTAACTAACATTTAGGCTTAATTCAGGGAGGGAAATGTGTAACCTCTGATCGTAATTTGGATGTTTGAAACACAAGGTGTTAATTGTTAGAAACCAACCTCACTTTCTTAATTGAAAAGATAAGTTAATACGTTTTTAAATTATTAAAATTTGGAGATTTATTGAAATAAAATGAACCCAGGACTTAGGGGTATGACTTTTGAAGTCAATAATTAATCAATTTAATACACTTATTTTGATTTTTAAATAAAATTCAAATCATGAATCATAACCATCTAATGCTTAGCCTTTTCAAAACTATCTAAGACACTCACCTAGGTCTTAAGGGCTTAGTAGTGACTTAGGTTAAATCAAGTTTCATTTACAAGGATTTGAAAAGTAAATATCAATTAAAACTAAGACGTCTTTCAAACACTACAAGCCTAATTAGGACTATGATTAGAAAAGTAAACATCATTGAAAATTAAAACATCTTTCAAACACTACAAGCCCAATTAGAAAAAATATCAATTAAAACTCAGACGTCTTTCAAACACTAGAAGCCTAATTAGGGCCAAATTTTGGCCAAGTGTTCCAATAACACTAACTTGCCTCTTTAAGGGTCTTCACCCACATAATCTTCAAAATTAAATTACAAATGATAGTCACCTTATTCTTAGGGATAATTGAGACATCAATGTTCATTAAGCATTAAGGTGTTCATAGGATGAATTATTAAGCAACATAATAAGTTTAAAAGAGCTAGAGATTTTCCACCAGGCAAAGAGAGAGTAGCACAGACTTGCTTCTTTCTCTAAAACTGTTGGATACCTCGGAGATCTACTGAACTTAACATGTTTGCTTAACAAATATCATCCTTCATCAAATTAATAAGGACCCACCAAGATATGACCTAGGGTTAGGTAGTTCGTCAAAATTTTACTTCCCCTTTTCATATAAACTTCCTTAACATATCTTTTGAGTTTTTGGTGGTGGAACGAGAAGACTCGCCAGGTACGCTTTTACATTTTTCAGTGTTGTCTTTCTTGTACTTTCATACCGTACTTTTATACCTGCAAACTTGCATGCTAAACAACGATGCTACCCTGCATAAAAACTAAAACTATCAGGATAGCCACAAAACCAGAACGAAAACTAAAACTAAAATCAACCAAGATTAAATTCACCGCCACAACATTCAAAATATAAAACAACTCAAAATTTAATCATAAACAACACACAAAACTACAATCGTAATTAAATTATGACGTCTCTATCAGATGATCGGGAATTCCTAGGAGGAGGTAACCTATAGTTGCAAACGAGGATTCCCACGGTCTAAATGAAATTATGGAACTCATTAGGTGGAGTTTAGTAAGTTCATTTGGACTAAGTGAATTAAATAAAAAATAGTGGTGCCAGAATGAGGGAACCGTAGGATCCTAACCGGTGTCGCTCTAATCAACTTTAATATGCCACCATAAAATTTAAATAACTTCAACCATAGGGCCACCTGATTTGACATCATAACTTGACACACTAGAAAACTCAAACTCGTCGCGACAAGGAGCTTGGAGCTAGCATGGTGGGCAGCACAACCATCTTCAATAGCAAAACCTGTCTTCCTCAGCTAAACCAATCTTCCTTCCTTAGAATTAAACAAGGAAGCCATAGGACTTCGAGGTTGCTTTCTTATGCAACGTAAATACTCATCTTATCATTAAGCCTTTTGTATAGCTCTCCTATACAATATAAGCTTTAACTCGTATTAGGATTCCAAGGTTGTCGTTTGTCACGACCTAAATCCTCACATCTTCTAGGCTATTTGTGTAATCGTTTCATACGAATGTAAGCCCTAACTAATAAAATTGGCAGGATGAAACACCTTAATATTTCTCCTCAAAATTGAAGCCAAACATTAGGATAGCTTGGGAAGTCACCGAGGTTCTCCTCTGGATCCATGACATCCCCTAGTTCTTCCTCCTTTGGAATCTACAACAAAATTTTCCAAACTTGAACCAATCCCCTTTCACACCTCTACGTTCGATCTCATTGAAAAGTCCTACCCTTTGAAATTCCTTGAAGATAATATTTCCTGATTTTTATCGAGAGCCTTCTTAAGTAACTTTGGACATTTAAGCTGTAATTAACTATAGGGGCTTGCCCTTATAGGAAGCATGTCCGAACCCAACTTAATATAAACCCTATTTAATCCTTTATATTAAATAGGGGAACTTCTCGGTAATTAAAAAGGTTTCGTAGACCAAACAAACGTCATATATTTCTTAGTTTATTTGATCGAGCCTCATCCTAAAGTCATGTGTTTATCTTTCTAGATAAATACAGGATTTGAGGTACAACGCTCTTTCATTTAAAATATGAAAATATAGTGCCAGTTTGATTTGATATTTTTCTAAAACTAAATATATATGTAAATTAAAACGTACTTCCGAAGCGGGCGACGGGTTTTCAATTCCGGTCATTGACAGCTTCTTACGGATAACTCCTTCAACCAAAAATAGCGCCGACAGCTTCTGGCGACTCCATTGGGGACAAGCTTTTCTCTCCATACAAATCAAGAAATATTATCTTCACACATCGGTAATGTGTCCATGTCCCTCTTGGACCAAATTAACCTTCTTCCATTGGCATACTTTACGCATTTCTGTCTTGGGAAAGTACGGCTAACTCCTTGGACTTTGGGACTAGCTGTTCAACCGTCTTTGAACAGAGGGGTTCAGAAGGCCATTAAGGACCCTTTAAATTTTCATGTGGGGTTGGACCTTCGATAGGTGTGTCGGTGGACTAGTTCAACCTCAGCATTGTCTGCCACTAAATGGTTCCCGCATTGGGTCCTCAAATACTTCACATCTACCTTCAAAAATTGATTCGCTACTTTCCAAATTAAACCAAATCGTGTTGTGTTGTGCGCACTTTAAAATTTTTTTTTCTTACATTAATTAAATTTTACACCTCTTAATTTTTCTTCAAAAAATTTTGTTTTAAATACCCATAATTTAAGACCTGCCAGGTCTACAGATCAACCTCTACTTTCAATGCTTGCACTAAAAATTACGAGGTTTTTGGCCATATAGCTAACCCTGAAACTTTTTGTTTTAAAGCCTGCTGCAATGGCATGCCCAACACTGACCTTTACCTGCAACTTGCCAACAAGCCATGAAGCCCGTAATCTCACTCCTACCATCAAATTTGAAGCCAAATTTGAAGATCTCGTGGTCATCCTTGGGAAAGCCTCATTTGTGGTAATGAAGATCTCCTCACCGAAAATACAAGAACCGTCTATAGAATTCAGTCTGAACTGCCTTCAAAACTTCCTTACTTACAAGAAGTCTGAACCTACTTCCACCACAACACCCGCTAAACCTTCTATCCCCGCTGATACTAAGGTTAAAGAAGTAATTATTATTGAGGATCCGACTGAGAGATTAATTGTCCCACCACCCGTGTTTGAAATCTGATCAGGTTCGAGGACTGTACCGCTGACCCAAACTCAAAGGAGGAACCGCAACAGGAAGGTTTGGAGGGCCATCAAAGCCCAGGCTCCTAAAAGAAACCCGTTGAGGAGGAGCCTCATCAAGTTGAAGAAGTGTTACCAGAAATTTATCCACTTCTACGAGGGAATAGATTCCATCCTCTGACGGATACTGNAACTTTGGACATTTAAGCTGTAATTAACTATAGGGGCTTGCCCTTATAGGAAGCATGTCCGAACCCAACTTAATATAAACCCTATTTAATCCTTTATATTAAATAGGGGAACTTCTCGGTAATTAAAAAGGTTTCGTAGACCAAACAAACGTCATATATTTCTTAGTTTATTTGATCGAGCCTCATCCTAAAGTCATGTGTTTATCTTTCTAGATAAATACAGGATTTGAGGTACAACGCTCTTTCATTTAAAATATGAAAATATAGTGCCAGTTTGATTTGATATTTTTCTAAAACTAAATATATATGTAAATTAAAACGTACTTCCGAAGCGGGCGACGGGTTTTCAATTCCGGTCATTGACAGCTTCTTACGGATAACTCCTTCAACCAAAAATAGCGCCGACAGCTTCTGGCGACTCCATTGGGGACAAGCTTTTCTCTCCATACAAATCAAGAAATATTATCTTAACACATCGGTAATGTGTCCATGTCCCTCTTGGACCAAATTACCCTTCTTCCATTGGCATACTGCATTTCTAACTTGGGAAAGTACAGCTAACTACTTGGACTTTGGGACTAGCTGTTCAACCGACTTTGAACATAGGGGTTCAGAACGCCATTAAGGACCCTTTAAATTTTCATGTGGGGTTGGACCTTCGATAGGTGTGTCGCTGGACTAGTTTAACCTCAGCATTGTCTGCCACTAAATGGTTCCCGCATTGGGTCCTCAAATACTTCACATCTAACTTCAAAATTTGATTCACTACTTTGCAAATTAAACCAAATCGTGTTGTGTTGTGCGCACTTTAAATTTTTTTTTCTTACATTAATTAAATTTTACACCTATTAATTTTTTCTTCAAAATAATTTATTTTAAATACCCATAAATTAAGACCTGCCATGTCTACAGATCAACCTCTACTTTCAGTGCTTACTAAAAATTACAAGGTTTTTGGCCATATAGCTAACCCTGAAACTTTCTATTTTAAAGCCTGCTGCAATGGCATGTCCAACACTTACCTTTTCCTGCAACTTGCCAACAAGCCATGAAGCCCGTAATCTCACTCCTACCATCAAATTTGAAGCCGGATTTGAAGATCTCGTGGTCATCCCTGGGAAAGCCTCATTTGTGGTAATGAAGATCGCCTCACCGGAAATACAAGAACCGTCTGCAGAATTCTGTCTTAACTGCCTTCAATACTTCCTTACTTGCAAGAAGTCTAAAACTACTTCCGCCACAACACCCGCTAAACCTTCTATCCCTGCTGCTGCTAAGGTTAAAGAAGTAATTATTATTGAGGATCCGACTGAGAGATTAATTGACCCACAACCCGTGTTTGAAATCTGATCAGGTTCAAGGACTGTACCGCTGACCCAAACTCAAAGGAGGAACCGCAACAGGAAGGTTTGGAGGGCCATCAAAGCCCAGACTCCTAAAAAGAAACCCGTTGAGGAGGAGCCTCACCAAGTTGAAGAAGTGTTACCAGAAATTTATCCACTCCTACGAGGGAATAGATTCCATCCTCTGACGGATACTGATGGATATGAGAGTATCCAAAAAATCACCGCCGCATTACCACCATCTCATGAAAGTGGTGAGGAAGGAAAGAAATTGACTCCTATCACCCGAGTTAGTGCAGTTTTTAGAAGGGTAGCTTCCAAAGAAGGATGTTCATTTAGCGATTTACTCAAATGAGTAAGAGATGTAATTTCCCCTCACATGAAGAAGGAAATTTTGAAGGACGTCAAGTCCGCCAGACAGCTTCACAAGGCAACTGGGGTGCCACCTACTCACATCCTCATTTGGTTCCGTTTAGGGAACAAAATTGTTATCGCAGTGATTACTACTGATTATACTGCCACCAGCATCGCAGGCCGTCGACCGATTAAGTCGAGACCGAGTCCGAAAATGTTACCCGTCGCCCATTATGGAGACATTTCTGCAATCCTAAAGGCAAAGACAAAACGATTACCTAGCACTGTAGCTGGTCTACACCACGGGGAGCAAACTTTCCCTCGAAATACCGATGTTTCTACTAAAATACTCAGTCCTAAGACATCATTGTCGAAAAAGAAAAAGGTATGGGTACCCAAGGTTGCTGCGCCGATACAGTCCGGTGAGCCCGCGGGACAAAACGAAAAATGAAACCAAGGTCTGAGATATCTGACATCATCGCAATAATAGCCAGCGAGATAGAGGAACAAGTTTAGGATGTCCATCGTGGTCATCTAGATCTTAAAGCGATCAAGGAATCAATAATTGAAGAGAATGTTGAGAAACTCAAGATTGAGATTTCCGAGTTAGCTTGAGAACACGGAGTTTCTATCAATAGCAATGAGAAAAATTTTGATTACAATGATTTCTTGAATGTCCAGGTAATTGAAGAAAGAGCCGCCACATTTGCGCTCGAGGCTCAACCTCACACCGAAGAGAACGCCGTAGATAAACTGCGTAGGGCTGTCCTCCTAAGGGATGAGCAAGTTAGTCGACTGGAGAAAATAATAGAAGAAATGACCACAATCATGACCGCTATGACCACTATTCAGGGGCAATCACAAGCGCCGCAATTGGTTTCTCTAGAGATCAATCAGCCAGAAATTATAGACATCACGGATGAAATAAGAGAGGTTGCTTCCAAAAACAGAGATGAGCAACATAGAATGGATTCTCCATCAGGTGCTATACCAGAAAAGGAATTCAAGCAAATGGTTGAAGAAGTGCGGGATGCCTTAACCCATTCTAAGGGTGGGGCATTGGTTCTAAACGGTAGACTTTACTCGGAGGAATTCAATGTCGTGCCTTTTTCCAAGGGTTTTGTGGCCCTAAACTTCAAGATATTTGATGGGACTAGAAATATCAGACAGCATATAGCACATTTTTGAACCAGCTATGGCAACACGAGAAATAATGAAGCTCTACTCTTCTAGCAGTTCGTCAGCAGCTTGTCAAGAATTGCTTTCAACCGGTACGCGGGCTTGCCCAACATGTCAGTTAAAAAAATTTCCGAGTTGGAATAGTTATTTGTGAAAATATTTGTCTGGGCACAACACCATATGTCTATTGGAGAGCTCATGATGGAAAAACAAAAGCATAGCGAGACTTTGGTAGATTATATTTTGAGGTAGAGAAACCTTAGCATGAAATGTGAACCTCAGCTACAGGAACATCATGCGATTNCACCGCCGCATTACCACCATCTCATGAAAGTGGTGAGGAAGGAAAGAAATTGACTCCTATCAGCCGAGTTAGTGCAGTTTTTAGAAGGGTAGCTTCCAAAGAAGGATGTTCATTTAGCAATTTACTCAAACGAATAAGAGATGCAATTTCCCCTCGCATGAAGAAGGAAATTTTGAAGGATGTCAAGTCCGCCAGACAGCTTCACAAGGAAACTGGAGTGCCACCTACTCACATCCCCATTTGGTTCCATTTAGGGAAAAAAATTGATATCGCAGTGATTACTATTGATTATACCGCCACCAGGATCGCAGGTCGTCGACCGGTTAAGTCGAGACCGGGTCCAAAAATGTAACCCGTCGCCCATTCTAGAGACATTTCTGCAATCCTAAAGGCAAAGACAAGACAATTACCTAGCACTGTAGCCGGTCTACACCACGGGAGCAAACTTTCCCTTGACATACCAATGTTTCTACTAAGACACTCAGTCTTGAGACATCATTGTCGAAAAAGAAAAAGGTATGGGTACCTAAGGTTGCTGCGCCGATACAGTCCGGTGAGCCCGCGAGACAAAACAGGAAATGAAACCAAGGTCTGAGATATCTGACATCATCGCAATAATAGCCAACGAGATAGAGGAACAAGTTGAGGATGTCCATCATGGTCATCCAGATCTTAAAGCGATCAAGGAATCAATAATTGAAGAGAATGTTGAGAAACTCAGGAATGAGATTTCCAAGTTAGCTCGAGAACACGGAGTTTCTGTCAATAGCAATGAGAAAAAATTTGATTACAATGATTTCTTGGATGTTTAGGTAATTGAAGAAAGAGCCGCCACATTTGCGCTCGATGCTCAACCTCACACCAAAGAGAACGCCGTAGATGAACTGCGTAGGGTTGTCCTCCTAAGGGATGAGCAAGTTAGTCGACTGGAGAAAATAATAGAAGAAATGACCACAACCATGACCGCTATGACCACTATTCAAGGGCAATCACAAGCGCCGCAATTGGTTTCTCTAGAGATCAATCAGCCAAAAATTATAGACATCACAAATGAAATAAGAGAGGTTGCTTCAACAAATAGAGATGAGCAACATAGAATGGATTCTCCATCAGGTGCTATACCAGAAAAAAAATTCAAGCAAATGGTTGAAGAAGTGTGGGATGCCTTAACCCATTCTAAGGGTGGGGCATTAGTTCTAAAGGGTAGACCTTACCCGGAGGAATTCAATGTCAAACCTTTTCCCAAGGGTTTTGTGGCCCCAAACTTCAAGATATTTTATGGGACTAGAAATCTCAGACAGCATATAGCACATTTTTGAACCAACTGTGGCAACACAAGAAATAATGAAGCTCTACTCTTCTAGCAGTTCATCAGCAGCTTGTCAAGAATTCCTTTCAATCGGTACGCGGGCTTGCCCAACATGTTAGTTAAAAAATTTTCCTAGTTGGAATAGTTATTTGTGAAAATATTTTCTTGGGCACAACACCATGTGTCTATTGGAGAGCTCATGATGGAAAAATAAAAGAATAGCGAGACTTTGGTAGATTATATTTTGAGGTGGAGAAATCTTAGCATGAAATGTGAACCTCAGCTACAGGAACATCATGCGATTGAGATCTTACTCAAAAGGGCTTTCATGCTCAGGGGACTCACCATCAAATTCTTTGAGAAGCTACTCAGTAAAGCCAACAGTCTTCAAGAAGAAATAAAGCACATGGAGCCACACAAAAAGGCTAAGGTGACCAGAGTGTTTGAAAAGAAATTAGGAGTAGTAGCGACCATCAAAAAAGGAAAGCAGCCGATGAAGATATATGCAGCTAAGCCTCGCCAGTCTTCATCACAGTACACTCAGAAACAGAGTAGTCAATCCAACCAGCGATCGCCTCAAGAAGGATAACCACGAACAGGGGATAAGATAATGTCCCTGTCAAAGCAACGTAAAATTATGTATTCTTTCAAAAATGAAGCTATACCTAAAATATTCAAAAGTCCGATGAAGAAGCCAGAGTTCAAACTACCGGATCCAAAGAAGCCCGAAGAGGTGGATAAGAAGAATGAACCAAATTATTGCCCATACCACCGGTTGCTTGGGCACAGATGCTTCCTCTTTAAAGACTGGCTCGAGAAGAGCCTTAAAGAAGAGAACGTAACAATCCTGAAAGAATATTTAAAAGAGTCTTGAAAAGGTTCCATAAATATGATTTCGGCCTAGCCAATCTCCCCAATTGATCTGTATACTAAAATAGAGGGATGAAGTTCAACTTGGGATGAACTCAAGAGGGTCCTCAATCAAATACAGGATCCATTAAAACAATCTTCTGCATAAACCAGACAAGAAGGATGGAATGAGGTCTGGAGCAGATCATCCAAGAAAATACTGAACAAGATCGAGTCTGCATCAAAACAAGCCTCCATTCAGAGTCCGCAGCATACCAATCCCAAGATGAAGGTTTTTTTAGGAGAGCCATCATCGTCAAAGATAAAGAAGAAGAAGAGAAGTGTCACTATAAAGATTGATAGCACTGGGGGTAGGATAGGGGCTTCCTCTACTAGATTGGTTGTCTCGAATTTGGGGAAGAAAATCCTTGAACCCTTGCCTTTGTATGATTATCTTTTTGTGCCTCCAAGGTCTTATGAATATAATGATCGTGATTTAAGCTACATTTTAACTATTTCTGGTGATAACATAACTGATTATGACCAATCTAGCTTCAATCTCATTCCCCAAAATTATCCTCAAGTCATACTCGAGTATGATGAATTTGTTTACAACAACACCGATAATGAGGAGCCAATTCTCGAGCATCACAGTGCATCGCTTGCCATAAACTTAGATCTTTCTGACGAAAAGACACCAGAAGATTCAACAATGATATCTCAAGAAGAAGAAATCACAGAAGTTAACTTAAGAAACGGAAAAGTGTTACCACCAAGAACAGCTCCAACAGACAAAAGAAAGCAAATAATGACTCGAGAGGAGATACCCCCACCTACACTATTGGAAGAACCACGTAATCAAGATAAAATTGAAGGATCATACAAAGTAGATTACAACGTGCTAGCTAATCTTAGGAACTTGCTGGCCCGACTAAGATTCTAAGACGCTCTGTTCCTGTAAAAGAAGATGAGAGAGTCTCTGGTTATAGCTTTGCTTGACCCAAAAATTAGCTTAGCTCAGTTGGCTAGCACATCCTTACAAACGAAGACTTGCTCCTCGGTACCGCCAACCACAATCATCCACTCTATATCTCTATCAACATCGGCAGATTTGTGAAGTCCAGAGTATTAGTAAATCTTGGAGCATCTCTTAACTTGATGAGCCTACAAACATTGGCCTATTTGGATATTGAAGCTTAAGATCTTACGACCGATAAAATGATGTTAAGAGGATTGAAACAGAAGAGAGAAAGAGCCCTTGGATCAATTACATTACTTATGAAGGTTGGAGAACTCGTGACAGCTGCTAAGATTCATATCATCGACGCTGAGACCTCTTTTAAAGCTCTACTGGGTCGACAATGGATTCATGAGCACAATATGGTTCCATCGTCTCTACACTAGTGTATCAAATACCACAAAGATGGTCAAAAAAATTGCATCAAAGGAGACCTACAACCATTTTCAGTGTATGAAGTTGGTATCCACGAAGATACTGCCTACTACGCGCCTCCAAAGAAGCTGTCATCTCTCGTGAAGTTATCATAAACAAAGATGAAGATTCAGAAGAATTACAAAGAGGAGTCCATTGAACTCTGCTTCAGCGATCTTCCACCACTCCCTCACAATGAGTTGGTGAAAGTTCTTTTAGTTCGCGCACCCAAGGTTGAGGCTGGGGATGTGGACGAGGAAGAGTCAATTTAATTGTTGAATGGACTAGGCCAACCATCAACGTTGGTGATGAAGATAGATCTGAAGATGAAATAATGATGACAAGATAGAAGAAATCTCAGTACGAGATAGCCTTAGAAGATATAGAGAAAAATGAATATGAAACAATGTATGATTGGATAAACCACTATGTGAATGATATGACCCTTACTCTGATTCTCCCTTAAAATGTTGAGAGTTTAGAGGACAAGGAAATCCATAGTGTTGATTCAAAGCTGATCAAATTTTACCATGCTTCTACCTCTACTGAGCTTGAAAAACATGTAAATTTGGATGATGATCCTAAAGAATTAATGCAATTGTCTTTTGGTTATTTCTTGCCTTATGTTCAAAAGTTAATTCAACAAAGACACTTGCCAAAACAAACGCCAAAAGATAAATTTCAACTTTTTGAAAAATTATGGAATGGTAAAAGTTAAACTCCAAATTAAAAAGATGGTCTCGGATTTGGTACAGTCAGACCAGTCGATGATTCTGAATTTTGCATAGTTGTTATTGGTGACTCAGAAGAGGATTGCCTCGATATAGAGGATGACTCTACTGATCAACTAATAGAAGATGCTCCCCCAAAATTTGAGGAGGAAATTAAATCTACTATCAATGAATTGAAAGAGATTAACCTCGGAACTGACTTAGAATTTGAGGAGGAAATTAAATCTGTCATTGATGAATTGAAAGAGATTAACTTTGGGACTAAAGAACAACCCCTACCTAAATTTATAAGTTCTCTACTCAATGACAAAGAATCTTCAAAATTGATCTAACTATTAACAGAATTCAAAGATTGCTTCACATGGAGCTATGATGAAATGCCAGGACTATCCGTAGAAGTTGCAGTCCATAAACTCGGGGTGGACAAGAATATAACCCCAGCAAAACAAGCTCCTAGGAGAATGCGCCTTGAAATAGAACAACAAGTCATCGCCGAGGTCAAGAAATTAATAGAGGCCAACTTTGTGAAAGAAGAATAATACCCCATGTGGTTAGCCAACATTGTACCTGTTAAGAAGAAAAATGGACAGATCCATATTTGTGTCGACTTCAGAGATTTGAACAAGGCATGTCAAAAAGACGAATTTCCACTACCCATACTAGAGATGATGGTAGATATCGCTTCAACACATGAAATTTTCTCCTTCATGGATGGATCGTCGGGATATAACCAAATCAAGATGGCTCCCGAGGATGCAGTACTTACAGCTTTCAGAACACCGATTGAAATTTTTGCTACACAGTGATGCCGTTCAGCGTAAAGAACACCGAAGCAACATATCAGCACGCAATGACGAAGATTTTTGACGACCTCACTCAAAACCAAGTAGAATGCTACGTGGATGATTTGGTCATCAAAAGTAAACAAAAAATAGACCATTTGTAAGATTTGAGGATCGTGTTCGAACGGTTACGACGATATGACCTTAATATTAATCCCTTAAAGTGCGCCTTCGGTGTTACTTCTGGAAAATTTCTGGGATTCGTTGTTCATCATCGGGGAATCGAGATCGACTCGGATAAAATTAAAGCTATCTTGGAAATGCCTCCTCCTAAAACCTTAAAACAACTATGTTCCTTCCAACGGAAGTTGGCATATCTGAGGCACTTTATTTCTAATCTCTCAGGTAGGTGTCAGCCTTTCTCGGCAATTAAAAAGGATGTCAAATTCGTTTGGGAAGAGAAATGCCAGCATGCCTTTGAGGACATTAAACAATATTTAATGACACCTCTTGTCTTGGTAGCTCCTATCTTAGGGAAACCGTTGATACTTTATACCGCAGCTTTAGACGACTCTCTTGGAGCCCTCTTAGCCCAAGTCAATGATGAGGGTAAAGAAAATGCACTCTACTACTTGAGTCGTCACCTAATACCGACGGAGATAAGGTATCCACCTATTGAGAAGCATTGTCTGGCGTTGATTTTCGCTACTCAAAAGCTTATACATTACATGCTTTCTCATAAGATTACCTTAATCTCGAAAGTTAATCCGTTGCAATATCTGATGACCCGACCAACACTGTTCGGATGTCTAGCAAGATGGTCAATGATCTTATTGCAATTGGACATAACTTTTCTTCCCCTCCGTGATATCAAGGGACAGATACTAGCAGACTTTCTCGCTGCACACCCACTACCAGCTGGGTCCTCTCTCAACGACGAGTTACCAGATGAGCAAATACTACAAATGAAATTCTCCGATGCGCAACACTAGGAAATGTACTTCAATGGCGCCTCATCATCCAGAAAAGACAAAGGATCAGACACAGTTATACCAGGCAAAGCAGGGAACAGATTGAACTTTATCACACCAGATAAGGGTATGTTAAGGTTCTCATAGCACCCAACGGAGTCGTGCACCAATGATGAAGCAGAATATGAAGCTTTAATCACCGGATTGGGAATGTCAATATCAATTGATATAAAAAAACATTGCCATTTATGGAAACTCCCAACTCGTCATTCAGCAAGTCATCGGAAAATACAGAATTTCAAAACCAAGATTAGCAGAATATCACTGATACGCAATGAAGCTGCTGGAGCAGATCCCTGATGTAACTTTCTACCAGATTCTTATGGGAGATAATGCCCATACCGACGCTCTAGCAAAACTTGCTAAGGAAATGACATGCCCTTGGAGGATTCCATTGAAATCACAGTGCAAGGAAAACAAGTCCTGTCTCAGATCGATCTCAAAATTTTACACAAGCTTGAAAAAGAAGAAGCAATAAATATAGTTGCAGACATCAGTGAATATTAGCGCAAGCCATTAATAGAATATTTACATACTGGAAAGCTGCCAGAAGATAAGTCTGAAGCACACCACATCACATAAAGGGCTATTTCTTACACCCTGGTGGGAAATGTTCTATACAAAAGATCATTTGATCAAATGTGATTATGGTGTTTGAGCAGAGCTGAAGCACAGAATATTGTCAAAGAAGTACATGCCGGATTGTGTGGTGCTCATTAGTCAGGGCTAAAAATGAAAATGAAGATCAAAAGACTCAGGTAATATTGGCCAACAATGATGTCCGACTGCATGGATACAGCCAGAAAATGTCACCAATGCCAAGTGCATGGGGTGGTCTTACACCAACCTTCGAATGTGCTACACCCAACTGTTGCCTCGTGGCCATTCGAGCGTTGGGGCACAGACATAATAGGTCCGATAGAACCTCCATCTTCCAAAGGACACAAGTTTATATTTGTCGCTACAGATTACTTCTCCAAATGGGCAGAGATAGTACTGTTATGTGAGGTTACCGTACAACACATCCTTCAATTTTTCAAAAGCCAAATTGTCTACCATTTTGGAGTATCGCGAAGAATAATTTCTGACAATGGGACAGCTTTCCGAAGCTCAAAGATCAACAATTTTGTCAAAAGACATGTGATTGATTGGAGATACACTACAATTTACTATCCCAAAGCAAATGATCTCGCTGAAGCCTTCAACAAAACATTTGTACAGATTTTTAAGAAAACACTCGACGAAAATAAAAGGGATTGGCACAACAAACTATTAGAAGCCTTGTGGGCCTACTGGACGACTTTCAGTATTCTCACTCAATGTACACCCTAAATGCTCGTGTACGGGTCCGAGGCCGTGCTACAGCTAGAAGTCCAGACACCGTCTCTTAGAGTTGTTGTTGCCAACCAACTCACAACAGAAGAAAGTGCAAAACTCAGACTTGAAGAACTGGAAAATCTTGAGGGAAAAAGACTAGAAGCACAACAATATTTGGAGTTTTACCAAATAAAGATGGTACAAGCCCATGATAAATTGGTCCACCCAAGGACATTCAAAGTTGGTGACCTTGTACTAGTGCTCAAACGACCTATTCTTGCATGTCGCAAAATAGGCGAAAAATTCGATCCAACTTGGGAGGGACCATTTGTCATTGAAAAGGTCTATATAGGAGGAGCTTACCAGTTAGGGGACCTCTAGGGCGAAAGACCCATGTTACCAATAAATGGACGATATCTGAAAACCTATTACGCAACCTGATGCCGCTTGCTTTTGCTTGCTTTGAAACTTTGAAACTTTGATTATTTTGGTGTTATCCATGTGGTCAAATGTCTATGACCGGGTCCAAATTTTGTAATTAACCTCAATATAATGAAAATTTTTAGAAAAAATATTTTAAACTTCAAATTTTCTCCTTTCCACTTTTGAGTATAATATTCCACCAAAATTTTAAAAAAATTCATACATAAATAAACAATTCATTTCACTAAAATAAGCTAAAATTTATTTCAATAAATACTTTGTTTTGTTCTTGTTCATGCAAAGTTTCGGCCCACTGACGTTTTTCCTGTCATTTGTAGAAAAATGTCGAGACAGAGCCTAATCTTCCCTTTCAAGGATGGCTGGAGCCTCGCACTAAATGAGGAGATGACATCGCAAGACAGTACCATAGACTTTAACATGGATTTTAACCAAGTTGACATGGACTACAAAGGTCCTCTTATGAATGTAGTCAGCTACAAAGAGAAAGAGGGATTGTCTTTACTGCTGAGAGTGACTGCCAAAGATAATGCATCACACAAAGGTCAGAATGTGATAATAGAGCAAGATTCAATGGAAGGGCCCAGCCATCTACCCTCCATGGTAGCCACACCGGCTGGAGGCTTAGTAGCCACCTATAACGAACGACAGCCAGATGCTTCGCTTCGCAGGACTCAATGTAGAAATGTCAGCCATAAGAAGCAGAGGGCCTTTTTACGACAAGAACACAAATGTCAGAGAGAAACAAACAACTTA
Organism: Phalaenopsis hybrid cultivar; assembly: GCA_002079205.1. NCBI lineage: Eukaryota > Viridiplantae > Streptophyta > Magnoliopsida > Asparagales > Orchidaceae > Phalaenopsis > Phalaenopsis hybrid cultivar. The sequence goes on from JXCR01094248.1 coordinate 80,370, forward strand.
CTCACCCCTATTCCTGAGGGGCATATTTATGATCCCGACATGAAAGAAACTTCTGCCAGCCTACCCACCACAGATGAAGAGCCAGGGTTCGTCGTAGAGTCAGATATACTTTCAACTTCAGATGTTTTAAGCAAGGGTTGCCCGACGTGCAACGCTGAAATACCTTCAAGGACACCAGCCATAGGGGCATTTGTAGAATGCCTGGACTGCAATGTTCTACATTTATAACATTTCAGTACATTGGAAGAGTATACCTCCAGAACCAATGGGTCTCAGACTTCAGATTTTATGATGGATGAGCCATACGTCCCTGTTTTCATTTATTTTTCTCTCTTTTATTTTAGAAGGAGTCGCCAACTTGTTGATCGTCGTATACTTCCCCCATTCGAATAAATATCCCTTCCGAAATAGATATGTGATTCGAAGAGGAGAGGAAACGAATAAGAAGGGACATACGACAAAGCCACAAACAAGAGAAAACACAAAACGTGGAGAGCCTACGTGCGGTAAACCTCACAATGATAGGTTAAGAGTGTCTGCCCAAACAAGATCGGGAGAAAGCTCCTTAAACCGATATCCACGAAAGAATACCTACGTAGACTGCCCATAACCAAAGATTCAGGTGTAGGTGCCTGTTCTGGGGTCAAGAGCACTCCCAAGGGGACGTATCCCACTTGGTTAATTACATCTTGGAGGTACCCAAGAATACTCTCGATAAAAGGAGTTTTTGCTTGGATTATCGTGAACTTGCGCAATAGGTACTCAAAGGAAGGTTATTTCATGTGAGAACAGTCCCGATGCTTCAAAGCTCGCGCTAAGTCATCAGGCAGAGAGTGAGTCTCTCACATCTCGAATGGGTAGCAGCTCATCGACACACGGGGCCCACAAAATAACCTGAATCATCTTGACGGGGATATCCCAACACGTCAAAGCACGTCTAGGCCATAAGAGCAGAGGACAAATCGTCGTATCCCAATTGGGCGGCAGCTCATCGGCATCGAGCCGTTAAAATGATATCAACGAACTCAAGGAGCGACATAGCTCAAAGGGGCTCAACAAAAGGAAGGTAGAGTGATCCTAAAAGGTAAAGGTAACTGGGTCAGGGTACCACGGACCCGTCATCCACAGCTAATAGGACGCCAAGTCTACCTGGTCATTAAGGTAGTCGACCCAACACGTCCTGAGATCCCCGGTCAGCAATCCGTGAATTGCGTCGTCCACGGAAACCTCAGTAGCCCTAAGGTCAAAGGAAAGAAAACTCTATCCTATGAGTAAAAGATGGAACTCTAAGAGGTGGGACTTATATTTGCCAAAGTAGCAAGGATGCCTCAGGAAGGAAAAGAAAGTAGAGGTTCAGCTACAAAGCTGGAAACACTCCAAACAAAAGGACTTACACCCCGTCTGGGTCGGGGAGCCTTCTAACATCCTAAGCGCACTAGACAACCACCTATAAAGAGGTATGTTGGGCCAGTCAGGTTGGAGAAGCACGGGGACTCCTCCTCGGGACATGCAAATATGAATGCAGTTATCTAGAGCGGTCCTTAAGTATTGTGGAGGCCCTATTAATATAAGCAGGAAAGTAAATGTGAAAATTTTTAAATCCTGAATATTTTAATCCTAAATTTTAATTATCTTGAATATTTTATTTAGGATTTTGTAGAAAATTATAATTTTAGGGTCCTTAATGAGCCTAGATTATATCGTGAAATCCCAGATCACAGAAAGAAACAAGAAAAACACATGCAAGTGCAAACATGCAATATGATGCAAAAAGCAAAACAAAGCAAGTCAAACCAAAATAATTAACAGGCCGGTGCCGCTGGGTCGGCAACATATCCCAGAAAAGAAAAAGGCGGCCGGACTCCGCATATACATGCCCGGTCCTAATTCTATACATCAATATAAAATGCAGAATTAAGATACGGGGCACGAGCATCAGCTCCTGGTCCCCTCCACGTGGTTCCCGCGCTAAACGTCTCAGAACCCGTGCCCGTATCTTATTTCTGCTACAGGACTCTCCTAGAATCTAAAAAGTACATAGGAAAATAAAAGACTCAATCCTGCATGAAAACAAGTGTCAGCGAGAAGCTCACATGCAAATAACGTATCATGAGTCATGTCTTAAAAGTGGGGGAGCTAATAGCACCTGCAAACAAAAGGGCCAGAAATCATTATTTGCTCCCCCTATAGCGGTACCTGTGTGTGTGCAAATAAATAGGCATGACTCCCTACAGAAGAACGCCCTAACATACTACCACACACATGCAGCATGCAGTCACATCACAAGCACAATGCAGAAGAAAGATACCTGACTAGGGCAACCAATCCAACAGAGAACAATAGTCAGGCATCAAAAAGACTACCTAGCACCCTAAATCCTAACCTAGCACACCATTTAACGAAAAGTGTGTCAACCTAGTATCTAAGTGTGGGGTAGACCTGAGTATAATATGACTTTGTTGAGGTCGTCATACCGGCCCCATCCTAAAGATCCGAGGATCTAAAGGGTGTCACGAAGAGTTATGACACGAGTTAGATCTATTAGATCTTTATCGCAGTCATACTCGTGTCAATCCTGATGACTTAACTCGCATTGCTCACCGGGATCAACCCAGCAAACAATGCTCGTTAAGGCATCGCGACCAACACGGGGTCACTCTCCTAACGAGTCTAGCTCGCTATCCATGCAAACATGCAAATGCAAATGCAATCAGTCATGTGACAGAAGTGATGAGTGTACCGTGAGGTAGTGACTCAGGAAAGAGTGGTCATGCCATGAAGGCAGCGACCCGAACAAATGGGTGTGCCGTAGCGACAGTAACCAAAAGGGATGAGCGTGTCGTGGAGGCAGTTGCCTGGAGAAAGGTGTACCGTAGCGGCAGTGACCAAAAGTGATGGGCGTGCCATGGCGACAGGGGCCCGAAAGATGGGTGTGCCGTGGAGGCATTGACCCGAACAAAAGGTGGGCAAGTCGTGGAGGCAGCGGCCCGAATAAATGGGTGTGTCGTGGCGACAATGACCAAAAGGGATGGGCGTGCCGTGGAGGCAGTGGCCCGAAGAAAGGTGTACGGTAGCGGCAGTGACCCAAAAGTGATGGGCGTGCCGTGGAGGCAGTGGCCCGAAGAAAAGTGTACCGTAGCAGCAGTGACCAAAAGTGACGGGCGTGTCGTGGCGACAGGGGCCCGAAAGATGGGTGTGCGGTGGAGGCAGTGACCCGAAGAAAGGTGTACCGAGATGGCAGTGACTTGGAGAAAATGGTGATTCTAGCTAGAGAGAATCACCCAAGTGCAAATGCAAACACATATGGTGCGACATGCAANATCATGAGACAGTAGCTTTCATGCTCAAGGGACTCACCATCAAATTCTTTAAGAAGCTACTCAGTAAAGCCAACAGTCTTCAAGAATAAATAAAGCACATAGAGCCACACAAAAAGGCTAAGGTGACCAAAGTGTTTGAAAAGAAATCAAGAGTAGTAGCGACCATCAAAAAAGGAAAGAAACCGATGAAGATATATGCAGCTAAGCCTCCCCAGTCTTCGTCACAGTACAATTAGAAACAGAGTAGTCAATCCAACCAGCGATCGCCTCAAGAAGGATCACTACGAACAGGGGATAAGATAATGTCCCTGTCAAAGCAATGTAAAATGATGTATTCTTTCAAAAATGAAGCTATACCTAAAATATTCAAAAGTCTGATGAAGAAGCCAGAGTTCAAACTACCGGATCCGAAGAAGCCCAAAAAGGTGGATAAGAAGAATGAACCAAATTATTGCCCATACCACCGATTGCTTGGGCACACTATAAAGATGTTTCCTCTTTAAAGACTGGCTCAAGAAGAACCTTAAAGAAGAGAACATAACAATCCCGAAAGAATATTTAAAAGAGTCTGGAAAAGGTTCCATAAATATGATTTCGGCCTAGCCAATCTCCCCAATTGATCCGTATACTGGAACAAAGGGATGAAGTTCAACTTGGGATGAACTCACGAGGGTCCTTAATCAAATACAGGATCCATTAAAACAATCTTCTGCATAAACCAGACAAGAAGGATGGAATGAGGTCTGGAGCAGATCATCCAAGAAAATAACAAGATCGAGCCTGCATCAAAACAAGCCTCCATTCAGAGTCCGCAGCATACCAATCCCAAGATGAAGGTTTTGTTAGGAGAGCCATCATCGTCAAAGATAAAGAAGAAGAATAGAAGCTTCACAATAAATATTGATAGCACTGGGGGTAGGATAGGGGCTTCCTCTACTAGATTGGTTGTCTCGGATTTGGGGAAGAAAATCCTTGAACCCTTGCCTTTGTATGATTATCTTTTTGTGCCTCCAAGGTCTTATGAATATAATGATTGTGATTTCAGCTACATTTTAACTATTTCTGGTGATAACATAATTGATTATGACCAATCTAGCTTCAATCTCAATCCCCTAAATGATCCTCAAATCGTACTCGAGTATGATGAATTTGTTTACAACAACACCGATAATGAGGAGCCAATTCTCGAGCATCACGGTGCACCGCTTGCCATAAGCTTAGATCTTTTCGACGAAAAGATACTAGAAGTTTCAACAATGATATCTCAAGAAAAAGAAATCACAGAAGTTAACTTAAGAAGCGGAAAAGTGTTACCACCAAGAACAGCTCCAACAGACAAAGGAAAGCAAATAATGACTCGAGAGGAGATACCCCCACCTCCTTTAGTGGAAGAACCACGTAATCAAGATAAAATTGAAGGATCATACAAAGTAGATTACAACGTGCTAGCTCATCTTAGGAACTTGCCGGCCCGACTAAGATTCTAAGACGCTCTGTTCCTGTAAAAGGAGATGAGAGAGTCTCTGGTTACAACTTTGCTTGACCCAAAAATTAGCTTAGCTCAGTTGGCCAGCACATCCTTACAAACGAAGACTTGCTGCTCGGTAGATTTGTGAAGTCCAGAGTATTAGTAAATCTTGGAGCATCTCTTAACTTGATGAGCCTACAAACATTGGCCTATTCGAATATTGAAGCTTAAGATATTACGACCGATAAAATGATGCTAAGAGGATTGAAACAAAAGAGAGAAAGAGCCCTTGGATCAATTACATTACTTATGAAGGTTGGAGAACTCGTGACAGCTGCTAAGATTCATATCATCGGCGCTGAGACCTCTTTTAACGCTCTACTGGGTTGACAATGGATTCATGAGCACAATATGGTTCTATCGTCTCTACATTAGTGTATCAAATACCATAAAGATGGTAAAAAAAATTGCATCAAAGGAGACCTACAACCATTTTCAGTGTATTAAGCTGGTATCCACGAAGATGCTGCCTACTACGCGCCTCCAAAAAAGCTGTCATCTCTCATGAAGTTATCATAAACAAAGATGAAGATTCAGAAGAATTACAAAGAGGAGGCCATTCAACTCTACTTCAGCGATCTTCCACCACTCCCTCACAATGAGTTGGTGAAAGTTCTTTTAGTTGGCGCACCCAAGGTTGAGGCTGGGGATGTGGACGAGGAAGAATCAATTTAATTGTTGAATGGACTAGGCCAACCATCAAAGTTGGTGATGAAGATAGATCTGAAGCTGAAATAATGATGACAAGATAGAAGAAATCTTAGTACGAGATAGCCTTAGAAGATATAAAGAAAAATGAATATGAAACAATGTATGATTGGATAAACCACTATGTGAATGATATGACCCTTACTCTGATTCTCCCTTAAAATGTTGAGAGTTTAGAGGACAAGGAAATCCATAGTGTTGATTCAAAGCTGATCAAATTTTACCATGATTCTACCTCTATTAATGCTTGAAAAACATATAAATTTGGATGATGATCCTAAAGAATTAATGCAATTGTCTTTTGGTTACTTCTTGCCTTATGTTCAAAAGTTAATTCAACAGAGACACTTGACAAAACAAACGCCAAAAGATAAATTTCAACTTTTTGAAAAATTATGGAATGGTAAAAGTTGAACTCCAAATTAAAAAGAAGTTCTCGAATTTGGTACAGTCAGACCAGTCGATGATTCTGAATTTTGCATAGTTATTATTGGTGACTCAGAAGAGGATTGCCTCGATATAGAGGACGACTCTACAACTAATAGAAGATGCTCCCGTAGAATTTGAGGAGGAAATTAAATATATCATTGATGAATTGAAAGAAATTAACCTCGGGACTAAAGAACAACCCCGACCTACATTTATAAGTTCTCTACTCAATGACAAAGAATCTTCAGAATTGATCTAACTATTAACAGAATTCAAAGATTGCTTCACATGGAGCTATGATGAAATGCCAGGACTATCCGCAAAAGTTGCAGTCCATAAACTCGGGGTGGACAAGAATATAACCCCAGTAAAACAAGCTCCTAGGAGAATGCGCCTTGAAATAGAACAACAAGTCATCGCCGAGGTCAGGAAATTAATAGATGCCAACTTTGTGAAAGAAGAATAATACCCCACGTGGTTAGCCAGCATTGTACCTGTTAAGAAGAAAAATGGACAGATCTGTGTTTGTGTCGACTTCAGAGATTTGAACAAGGCATGTCAAAAAGACAAATTTCCACTACCCATACCAGAGATGATGGTGGATATCGCATTAACACATGAAATTTTCTCCTTCATGGATGGATCGTCGGGATATAACCAAATCAAGATGGCTCCCAAGGATGCAACACTTACAGCCTTCAGAACACCGATTGAAATTTTCTGCTACACAGTGATGTCGTTCAGCCTAAAGAACACCCAAGGATGCAACACTTACAGTCTAAAGATTTTTGACGACCTCACTCAAAACCAAGTAGAATGCTAAGTGGATGATTTGTTCATCAAAAGTAAACAAAAAATAGACCATTTGTAAGATTTGAAGATCGTGTTCGAACGGTTACAACGATATGACCTTAAAATTAATCCCTTAAATTGCGCCTTCGGTGTTACTTCTGGGAAATTTCTGGGATTCGTTGTTCATCATTGGGGAATCGAGATTGACTCGGATAAAATTAAAGCTATCTTGGAAATTCCTCCTCTTAAAACCTTAAAACAACTACGTTCCTTCCAGGGGAAGTTGGAATATCTGAGGCGCTTTATTTCTAATCTCTCAGGTAGGTGTCAGCCTTATTTGCAATAATTAAAAAGGACCTCAAATTCGTTTGGGAAGAGAAATGCCAGCAGGCCTTTGAGGAAATTAAACAATATTTAATGACACCTCTTGTCTTGTTAGCTCCTATCTCAGGGAATCCGTTGATACTTAATTCTGCAGCTTTAGACGACTCTCTAGGAGCCCTCTTACCCCAAGTCAATGATGAGGGTAAAGAAAATGCTCTCTACTACTTGAGTCGACACCTAATACCGACGGAGATAAGGTATCCACCTATTGAGAAGCATTGTCTGGCGTTGATTTTCGCTGCTCAAAAGCTTAGACATTACATGCTTTCTCATAAGATTACCTTAATCTCAAAAGTTAATCCGTTACAATATCTGATGACCCGACCAACACTGTTCGGAAGTCTAGCAAGATGGTCAGTGATCTTATTGCAATTGGACATAACTTTTTTTCCCCTCCGTGATATCAAGGGACAAGTACTAGCAAACTTTCTCGCTGCACACCCACTACCAGCTGGGTCCTCTCTCAACGACGAGTTACCAGACAAGCAAATACTACAAATGAAATTCTCTGATGCGCAACACTAGGAAATGTACTTCAATGGCGCCTCATGAGCCAGAAAAGATAAAGGATTAGGCACAATTATACCAGGCAAAGCAGGGCACAGATTGAACTTTATCACATCAGATAAGGGTACGTTAAGGTTCTCATAGCACCCAACGGAGTTGTGCACCAACGATGAAGCAGAATATGAAGCTTTAATCACCGGATTGGGAATGGAAATATCAATTGATATAAAAAAACATTGCCATCTATGGCAACTCCCAACTCATCATTCAGCAAGTCATCGGACAATACAAAATTTCAAAACCAAGATTAGCAGAATATCACAGATACGCAATGAAGCTGTTGGAACAGATCCCTGATGTAAATTTCTACCAGATTCTTATGGGAGATAATGCCCATGCCGACGCTCTAGCAAAACTTGCTAAGGAAATGACATGCCCTTGGAGGATTCCATTGAAATCACAGTGCAAGGAAAACAAGTCCTGTCTCAGATCGATCTCAAAATTTTACACAAGCTTGAAAAAGAAGAAGCAATAAATATAGTTGCAGACATTAGTGAATATTAGTGCAAGCCATTAATAGAATATTTACATACTGGAAAGCTGCCAGAAAATAAGTCTGAAGCAGACCACATCACAAGAAGGGATATGTCTTACACCCTGGTGAGAATTGTTCTATACAAAAGATCATTTGATCAAATGTGATTATGGTGTTTGAGCAGAGCTGAAGCACAAAATATTGTCGAAGAAGTACATGCCAGATTGTGTGGTGCTCATCAGTCAGGGCTAAAAATGAAAATGAAGATCAAAAGACTCAGGTAATATTGGCCAACAATGATGTCCGACTGCATGGACACAACCAGAAAATGTCATCAATGCCAAGTGCATCGGGTGGTCTTACACCAGCCTTTGAATGTGCTACACCCAACTGTTGCCTCGTGGCCATTCAAGTGTTGGGGCACAGACATAATAGGTCTGATAGACCCTACATCTTCCAAAGGACACAAGTTTATATTTGCCGCTACAGATTACTTCTCAAAATGGGCAGAGATAGTACTGTTATGTGAGGTTACCGTACAACACATCCTTCAATTTTTCAAAATCCAAAATGTCTACCATTTTGGAGTTTCGTGAAGAATAATTTCTGACAATGGGACAGCTTTCTGAAGCTCAAAGATCAACAATTTTGTCAAAAGACATGTGATAGATTGGAGATACACTACAATTTACTATCCCAGAGCAAATGATCTGGTTGAAGCCTTCAACAAAACATTTGTACAAATTTTTAAGAAAACACTCGACGAAAATAAAAGGGATTGGCACAACAAACTATGGCCTTAGGATTGTTGAGTCACCCTTAGGATTGTTGAACCTTAGGGTTGACCCTGGGCGTTGGTCTAGGGCAAGGCAATTCACTTGCAATCACTTACACTCACAATCATTCACGATCCTAAGCCCAGAATTTCTAGGCTCTAGTCCCTTGATACTTTTGGGAGACTCCTGTACGTGGTCCCCTAAACCCATTAGCCCTAGGCTAGGGTTTGGCTAAGACCACTACATAGAGGACCCAAAATGGGATTTCCATTGGTCCATAGCTTATTGATGGTGGTTGGCACTTCAACTCTACCAAGACACCCAACCTACCCTTTTGCCCCTAAATTCCCCCAAATTACCTAGATACCATTAGAACCCCAAATTTGGCCAAAATTTCCAAATCTACCCAAAATACCCAACTTGGTTCAAAAATCATTTCAAACCCCTTGAAAACACCCAAACCACCCAAAATCACAAAAATTGGCCAACTTACCAAAACACCCCTCCTTACCCCAAAATTCCAAAAAATACAAAAAATTCCCAAAACCTCCCAAATATTCATAATTTCATTTTTCTCAACTATCACATGACCTAATTTGGCCAATTGGATAACCTTTGATCAAAATCCCCAAATTGCCCTTTAAAGGCCAATATTTTCCCCAAATTACCTCAAATGTCTATCCAATTGGTCTCAGTTTCCCCCAATTTAAATTTTAAACTCAAATTAACCCTTGATGTGACCAATGTAGGCCAAATCCATGCTCAATTGGTTCATGATTCGAACCCAATTTTGAGCTAAACCAAAACCCCAGTTTTGGCCCTCTAGCTTGTTTACACCAAATTGAACTCATAGCCCACTCAATTGGCCACAATTTTTGTTGAAAAACCTTCATAATATTCCCATAAATCAAAATTTATTTTCAATTGGCCTTGGTGAGGCCTTAATTTCATTTGATTTAAACCTAAGTTCAAAAAAGACCCAAATTAGCCCGTAATTGACCATGTCTCAAAATCTCACCAAATTGATGGCCTTAACCACAAAATTTCTACCCTATCCCTTCATAAAAAATCTTCACAACATCTCCCTTGATCATGTGGACCATTGAATTTGGACATAGCATAAGGCTAGCCCAAACTAGACCCATGTCTATCCTAACATGCCAAAATTGACAAAAATTCAAAAATACCTCAAATTGACCTACCAATTGAACTCAAAATAACTGCAATCCTTCACCGAAAATCTTCATAACAAACATCTACACAATGTTGATCAATCAATTGGGTTAACTTACATGGATAACCTGGCCTAAACCCAAGCTTTGATCACTTGGACCCACATTGAACCCATGCATTAAAGATGGCCTAACTACCCCAAAGCAATCAAATTAACTCCACCTCAGCCATTGGTTAGACCCTAAGACTGAGCCAAAACTCATCTAACCCAAGCTAGACGAGCCATGGAACAAAAGTCCCCCAAATTAATGGATCTTATTTCCAAAAATACACATGCTTAAGATACCCTTACCAAAACTAAACCCAATTGCATTAAATTGCTTTGGCAGATTCCCCTAGATGCCCTGAGCACCTAGCCACCTCCCCCAACTATGACCGGCTGGCCTAGTCTCTGGAGAAGCTCAAAACCAAGAGCTACCCCCATGGATCTTCACCCAAATCAAACATAGAGGCCAGCTCAGCCAAATTAAATTGTAGAGCTCCTCTGTCTTCCACTCAAGCAGCACAATGCACCCCCAAATTGGCCATGACAGCCACCCCTTTGCCATTTTAATAAAAAGCACCTCCCACGACCATGGGAAGAAGTGCAGAAAATTTCTTAGAAATACCTCTCCAAATTGACCACAGAGCTTCCCTAAGATTCCCTCAGTGCATTCAACTGTTTTCCAGCACTAATTTCCGCTGCCAAAGTTCAATTTTTAGCTTGAAATCTTGTCGAAAACTAGGACAGAGCCCAATACACCTCCACAGTCAACCAAACTCAACATAACTTCACCCACACCTTCACAACAGTGAAAGAATCTTAAGACCCATCAAATTCCCTTCTCACGGAGCCTCTACCATAGCTCTAGACCAACACCCAAATCTGGCCGTGATCAAAATCATACCTAGGACTTACACCAAGACCAAATACTCAATCCCTAACCTCTTTGGCTCACAACGAACATGCCAAGACTCTCTGATCGAAGCTTCACTTCAAAGAGCAAAGGTATAAAACTTCTCTTCCTCCCGAGCCTATTTAAACTCTTCATTTATTTTAAGTTGATTTCATGGCACCATAACAGTATGAATATGTTCCTCTAGTCTAGATGAGCATTTTGAAAAAAAATTCATCCAATTGAGTTAAGAAATGAGAGAGATCTTAAGACTAGAAGATGAACGGTCCTTGGGCTAGGCTATTGGGGATGATGATAGAGCGTCATTCGATCAAGCGTGTATCGTATGGACGGTTGAGATGAAGCCAGAAAATGCTTTAGAACATAAAACGTGGGTTGAGTCAGCATTGAGGTGGATGGCGGCGTCAAATGGGAGTGCGTCGTATGGAGCTTCGGAGTTGTCGTAGGTTGACGTGGCGCCGCGCGTTTAAATGGATAAATTGGGATTTAAAAAATTAGAAAATGACTCCTAACTTAAAAAATCCATATATTAGTGTAGAAAAATCACAAAAATAAAATAAAAATACCCTTTTACTCAATGAACAGAGGAAAACAATGTGAAAAATGATTTGGAGTCCATGTGGTGCACAATTTATTTTTAATTAATGAAATACTGATTTGATTGTCTTGATTCTCCATGCATTTAGACTTATCACCATAGCTTGAATTTTTTAGCATGTTGTTGCCTCTATCTTAGGGAACATTCCCTAATTTTTCTAAAGTCAGAGGTGGTCTCTAAATAGAGTATCATATTTTTGAAGTTTATGTGAATTATTTACTTAAAATAATCATAAAAATTAGCATGTTGCTTGGAAAAATCCAGAAAAATTTTGAAATGTTTATGATGATCAGAGAGCCTTTAAGAAAAAAATTCCCATGAGCCAAGTCATTCAAAATACACCTAATCTTTATAAACCTTAAATCACTAAGATAATTAATTTTGAAAAATACAAACAACAAAATGACTTGATTTTTAATCTACATTGTTGTTTGGGATCCATACAACTCATCATAAAAATTCCAAAGCATTTGGAGTTCATTTGGTAACTTAAGTTAATTTTTAAAGATAAACAACATTTTTGGCACTTAAATATTTTTTTAAAAATTAAAATAGAGCTCAAAAATTTATAAAAACTTATTTTTTGAGTTCTCTGTGATCAGTGGTATTTTATAAAAATAAAGTGGTATTTAAAATAAAAACTTCATTTTTAACCTATTTTAAGTATTTAAATAGTTAAAAATTCATAAAAATCACAAAAATAATAAAATTCATGAAAATGTTCTAAATTACTTCTTAAGCACTTAAGAACAATTAGAATATTTTTCCTGGTTTTATAAATAAAGAAACTAAATTTTAAAGCTTAAAATTAATTTTTAAAGGATAAAAATGGGTTTTCAATAAAAATGATTATAATAAAACAAATAAAACTGAGAAAAATATAAAATTTTTGCCTCTAAGTTCTCTAATCTTAAGAAGATTTTTCAAAAATAGAAAACTTAATTTCCCCATTTAAAATATTTTATATTTAATAAATACCTCAGAAATTAAAATAATTCTTAAAAATTTAAATAAAATCCACCAAATCATGAAATTTTGTTCAAAGGATTCCATAGTCTAGGTGTACCTCCAGTAAAAATTTCAAGGGATTAAGGTTTACGTTGGTCAAGTTTGGAATTTTCTTTGAAAAATCCTATTTTTGCATGAAAATAATTGAATAAATTAAATTAAAATTTCAAAAATCACATTTTCTCCTCTAATGTCTTAATTGACTCATTAATGAGGTAGGATAAAAATTTCAAATTCATTTGGATTAAATTTGATAAATTACAAAGTGTTAAAGCCTTAGGGGCTAATGTGTAATTTTGGAGATTTAGCCTTAACTAATATTTAGGCTTAATTAGAGAAGGGAAATGGGTTGCCTCTGATCTTAATTTGGTTGTTTACAACATAAGGGGTTAACTGGTAGAAACCAAACTCACTTTCTTAATTGAAAAGATAAGTTAATAAATTTTTAAAGTATTAAAATTTGGAGTTTTACTAAAATAAAATGAACCCAAGACTTAGGGGTTTGACTTTTGAAGTCAATAATTAATTAATTTAATACCCATATTTTGATTTTTAAATGAAATTCAAATCATGAGTCACGACCATCTAAAGCTTAACCTTTCTAAAACTAACTAAGACACTCACCTAGGTCTTAAGGGCTTAGTAGTGACTTAGGCTAAATCGAGTTTCATTTAAATGAGGATTAGAAAAATATCAATTAAAACTAAGACGTCTTTCAAACACTACAAGCCTAATTAGGGCCAAATTTTGGCTAAGTGTTCCAAAAACACTAACTTGCCTCCTTAAGGGTCTTCACCCACATCTTCAAAATTAAATTACAAATGATAATTACCTTATTTGTAGGGATAATTGAGACATCAATGTTCATTGAGAATTAGTGCGTTTATAAGATGAATTTTTAATCAACATAATAAGTTTAAAATAACTCGTGATTTTGCACCAGGCAGTGAGAGAGTAGCACGGACCTGCTTCTTTCTCTAAATCTATTGGATACCNAATCTTCAAAATTAATTTACAAATGATAATTACCCTATTGGTACGGATAATTGAGACATCAATGTTCATTGAGAATTAGGGTGTTTATAAGATGAATTATTAAGCAACATAATAAGTTTAAAAGAACTCGTGATTTTGCACCAGGCAGTGAGAGAGTAGCACGGACCTGCTTCTTTCTCTAAATCTATTGGATACCCCGGAAATCTACTGAACTTCATATGTTTTGCTTGACAAATATCATCCTTGATCAAATTACTAAGGACCCACCAAGATATGACCTAGGGTTAGGTAGGTCGTCAAAATTTTACTTCCCCATTTCATATAAACTGCCGTAACATGTCTTTTGACTTCCAGGTGGTGGAACGAGAAGACTCTCTAGGTATGTTTTTACATTTTTCAGTGTTGTCTTTCTTGTACTTTCATACCGTACTTTTATACCTGCAAACTTCCATGCTAANTGTTAGGTAGGTCGTCAAAATTTTACTTTCCCATTTCATACAAACTGCCGTAACATGTCTTTTGAGTTTCAGGTGGTGGAACGAGAAGACTCGCTAGGTATGTTTTTACATTTTTCAGCGTTGTCTTTCTTGTACTTTCATACCGTACTTTTATACCTGCAAACTTGCATGCTAAACAGCGATAGCTCTTTGCATGAAAACTAAAACTATCAAGATAGCCATAAAAATAGAACAAAAACTAAAACTAAAATCAACCAAGATAAAATTCACCGCCACAACATTCAAAATATAAAATAACTCAANCCATGCTAAACAATGATACTGCTCTCCATGAAAACTAAAACTATCAAGATAGCCATAAAAATAGAACGAAAACTAAAACTAAAATCAACCAAGATAAAATTCACCGCCATACATTTAAAATATAAAATAACTCAAAATTTTATAGCAAACATCACACAAAACTTCAATCGCAACTAAATGAAGATGTCTCTATCAAATGATTGGGAATTCCACAGAGGAGGTAACCTACGGTTGCTAACGAGGCTCCTCATGATCTAAATGAAATTATGAAACTCATTAAGTTGTGTTTACTAAGTTCATTTGGACTAAGTGAATCCAATAGAAAGTAGTGGTGCCAGAATGAGGGAACCATAAGATCCTAACCGGTGTCACTCTAATCAACTTTAATATGCCCCCATAAAATTTTAAGAACTTCAATCATAGGGCCACCTGATTTGACATCATAACTTGACACACTAGAAAACTCAATCTCGTTGTGACGAGGAGCTTGGAGCTAGCATGGTGGGTAGGACGACCATCTTCAACAGCAAAACCTTTCTTCCCCAGCTGAACAAATCTTCCTTTCTTAGAATTAAACAACAAATCCATAGGACTTTGAGGTTGCTTGCTTATGCAATGTAAATCCTCATCTTATCTGTAGGCCTNAACAAACATCACACAAAACTTCAATCGTAACTAAATTAAGACGTCTCTATCGAATGATCGAGAATTCCACAAAGGAGGTAACCTACGGTTGCTAACGAGGCTCCTCATGATCTAAATGTAATTATGAAACTCATTAAGTTGTGTTTAGTAAGTTCATTTGGACTAAGTGAATCCAATAGAAAGTAGTGGTGCCAGAACGAGGGAACCATAAGATCCTAACCGGTGTCGCTCTAATCAACTTTAATATGCCCCCATCAAATTTTAAGAACTTCAATCATAGGGTCACCTGATTTGACATGATAACTTGACACACTAGAAAACTCAATCTCGTTGTGACAAGGAGCTTGGAGCTAGCATGGTGGGCAGGACGACCATCTTCAACAGCAAAACTTGTCTTCCCTAGCTTAACCAATCTTCCTTTCTTAGAATTAAACAACAAAGTCATAGGACTTCGAGATTGCTTACTTATGCAATGTAAATCCTCATCTTATTTGTAGGCCTTTTGTATAGCTCTGCTATACAATATAAGTCCTAACTCGTCTTAGGATTTTGAGGTTGTCGTTTGTCACAACCTAAATTCTCTCATCTTCCAAGCTATTTGTGTGATCATTTCATATGAATGTAAGCCCTAACTAATAAAATCAGCAGGATGAAACACCTAAATATTTCTCGTAAAAATTAAAGACAAATATTAGGATAGCTTCGGAAGTCACCGACGTTCTCCTCTGAATCCATGACATCCCCTAGTTCTTCCTCCTTTGGACTCTACAACAAAACTTTTTAAATTTGAACCAATCCCCTTTCACACCTCTACGTCCTATCTCATTGAAAAGTCCTACCCTTTGAAATTCCTTGAAAATAATATTTCCTTATTTTTATCGAGAGTCTTCTTAAGTCATGTCCGAACCCAGCTTAATATAAACCCTATTTAATCCTATATATTGAATTGGGAAACTTGTTGGCAAATACAAAGGTTTTGCAGACCAATCAGACGTCATATATTCCTTAGTTTATTCGATCGAGCCTCATCCTCAAGTCTTATGTTTATCCATCTAGATAGATACAAGATTTAAGGTACAACACTCTTTCATTTAAACTATGAAAAAGATAGTGTTAGTTTGATTTCATATTTTCCTAAAACTAAATATAAATTTAAATTAAAACATTTTTCTGAAGTGGGCGACGGGATTTTGATTTCGGTGACCGACAGCTTCTTTCTGACAACTCGTCCAACCAAAAATAGCGCCAATAAGGATTATGTGGGAGAAGACCCTTAAAGGGGCAAGTTAATGTTATTAAGACTCTTAGCCAAATTTTAAATTTGGGCTTATAGTGTTTTAAGGATGTTCAATTTTCTAATCCTCATTTAACAAAATTTGATTTAGCTTAGGTCACTACTAAGCTCTTTAGACTTTTGATAGATGTCATAGTTATATATATATATATATATANCATCTTATCTGTAGGCCTTTTGTATAGCTCTGCTATACAATATAAGCCCTAACTCATCTTAGGATTCTGAGGTTGTCGTTTGTCAGAACCTAAATCCTCTCATCTTTTAAGCTATTTATGTGATCATTTCATATGAATGTAAGCCCTAACTAATAAAATCAGCAGGATGAAACACCTAAATATTTCTCGTAAAAATTAAAGACAAATATTAGGATAGCTTCGGAAGTCACCGACGTTCTCCTCTGAATCCATGACATCCCCTAGTTCTTCCTCCTTTGGACTCTACAAAAAATTTTTTCAAATTTGAACCAATCCCCTTTCACACCTCTACGTCCTATCTAATTGAAAAGTCCTACCCTTTGAAATTCCTTGAAAATAATATTTCCTGATTTTTATCGAGAGTCTTCTTAATTGACTTTGGTCATTAAAGATGTAATTAACTAAAGGGGCTTGTCTTTATAGGAAGCATGTCCAAACCCAACTTAATATAAACCCTATTTAATCCTATATATTGAATTGGGAAACTTGTTGGCAAATACAAAGATTTTGCAGACCAAACAGACATCATATATTCCTTAGTTTATTTGATCGAGCCTCATCCTCAAGTCTTATGTTTATCCATCTAGATAGATACAAGATTTAAGGTACAACACTCTTTCATTTAAACTATGAAAAAGATAGTTTTAGTTTGATTTCATATTTTTCTAAAACTAAATATATATTTAAATTAAAACATCCTTTCAAAGTGGGCGACGAGATTTTGATTTCGGTGACCGACAGCTTCTTACGGACAACTCGTCCAACCAAAAATAGCGCCAATAAGGATTATGCGGGAGAAGACCCTTAAAGGGGCAAGTTAATGCTATTAAGACACTTAGCCAAATTTTTAATTTGGGCTTATAGTGTTTTAAAGATGTTCAATTTTCTAATCTTCATTTAACAAAATTTGATTTAGCTTAGGTCACTACTAAACCCTTTAGACTTTTGATAGATGTCATAGTTATATATATATATATATATANTTATCCTTTAATTGAAAGAAGTGAGATTGGTTTCTACCAATTAACCACTTGTGCTTCAATCATCCAAATATGTTAATTAAGATCAACGGTTACCCATTTCCCTTTCTTGAATTAAGCCTAAATGTTAATTAAGGCTAATTTCTAAAATTACACTTTTTCCCCTAAGGTTCTAATACTTCACAACTTATCAAATTTATTTCAAATGACTTTGGCATTTTTATTCCACCTCACTCATGGGTCAATTAAGACATCATAGGAGAAAATGTGATTTTTCAAATTTTAATTTAATTTAGATATTTATTTATATGCAAGAAAAAAGATTTGTTAAAGAGAATTCCCTAACTTGACCATGGTAAAAGCTATTCCCATAAATTTTTTGCTCGAGGTAGACTTAAACTAGAGAATCATTGGGACCAAATTTCATGATTTTTTGAGTTTTGTTTAAATTATTAGAATTATTTCAAATTCTGGAGTATTTGTTAACTAAAAAACATTTTAAATAGGTAAAATTTAATTTTACATTTTTATTAAAACTCTTTAAGGTAAAGGAACTCAAATAAATAAATTTCACACATTTCTGATTTTTCTTTGAATTGTTAGAATTATTTTTATGAAAATCTATTTTTAGCTTTTAAAATTTTTTTAAGCTTCAAAATTCAATATCTTCACTTAGAAAAATCAAGAAAAATATTCAAATTGTTCCTAAGTGCTTAAGAAAAAATTTAGAATATTTTTGAGAATTTTATTATTTTTATGATTTTTATCAATTTTTAAGTATTTAGATATTAAGGGAAAGCTTAAAAATGGAAATTTTATTTTAATTATAAATTTATTTTTAGAAAATCCCTCTGATCACAAAAAACTCTCAAAACTAATTTTTATAATTTTTTGAGTTATATTTTAATTATTAAAAATCATATTAGTGTTAAAAATGACATTTAACTTAGAAAATCATTTTGAGTTATCAAATGAGTTCCAAATATTTTTGACATTTTTATAGGGAGTTCTCTGAACTTCAAATTATAGTGGAGATTGAAGACCAAGTCATTTAGATGTTTGTGATTCCCAAAATTAATTTTCTTTGCATTTTAGTGTTTGTGAAAATTAGGTGCATTCTTAATGACTTAGATCGTGAAACATTTTCCAAATGTTTCTCGGGCCATAATAAACCTTCCAAAATTTTCTTGAAATTTTCTAAGTAACATGATAATTATTATGATTAATTTATGCAAATAATTGACATAAACTTGAAAAATATGGATCTTTGTCTAGAGATCTCCTTGGACTTTGGAAAAATTAGAGAGTGTTCCCTAAGACAGAGGCAACAACATGCCAAAATTTCAAGCCATGGTAAAATGTATAAATGCATGGAGAATCAAAAGACTCAAAATAGTGTTTAATTAATTAAAAATAAAATATGCATCACATAAACTTTAAATTATTTTCACAATTGTTTCCTCTGTTCACTGAACAAGAGGGTATTTCTATTTTATTTTGTGATTTCTCTACACCAAGACATGAATTTTTGAAGTTAGGGATCATATTTTGATTTATGTAATTCCTTATTTATCTATTTAAACGTGCAGCGCCACCTAATCCTAGGCAGCTTCAAACGACGACGCGACACACTCCCATATGTTGCTCTTTCCACCTTGGCATGCCACACGACCCACAGTTCACGCACGGAGAGTTCATCCAGTTAGATCTCATCTGTTGATGAGATAAACACGTGATTAGACGGCTCCTCGTCATCATCCCTAAATTGGCTAAGTCGAGACCATTAACATTAAAACCCTAAGATCTCACTCATTTCTCAACCAAATGACCTCAGGTTTGATCCTATGGACTCGTCTGTGGGTGAAAAACACATTTATATGGTGAACATGCCATTAAACTAACCCTAATCAAATGGAGAATCAAAATAGGCTCGGGAAGAGGGAAAGTTCAATACCTTTTCTCTGAGAAGGGAAGCTTCAATCAGAGGTGCTTGGCATGTTTGTGGAGGTCTAGGAGGCTAAGGATTGAGCCTCTAGTCATGGTGAAATTTCTAGACCCATATTTAATGAAGGTCGGATTTGGGTGTTGGTCTTGAGCTATCTTAGAGGCTCTGTATGAGGGGGATTTGATAGGGCTTTGTCTTAGTTCAGTGTGGTGATGGTGTGGGTGAATTTAATTTGCTTTTGGTGCACTGTGGAGGTGTGGTGGAGAATGTCCTATTTTCTTTAAGGATTTGTGCTCCAAAATTGAACTCCGACAACGGGAATTAGGGCAATGGAGTGGGTGGATTGCACTGTAGAGGTCTCAAAGAAGCTCAAAGAGTAATTTCAGAGGCTATTCTTAAGAAATGTTTTAGCACACCTTTATGGCCTTGGAGGTGAAGCTTTTATAAAAATGGCTTAAGGTGGCTCTGTAGGCCAATGTATGGGTGCAAAGTGTTGCCTATGTTGAGGGCAGAGACACTCCAAACTTCAAATGAGATGAGGTGGCCTCTAGGTTTGAATTGGGTTTGGATTTCTTGGGGTGGCTCACGGTTTTGGCATCTCCGGTGACTAGGCTGGTCAGCAAGGCTATGGGAGGTATTCATAAGGTCAGGTGAGATAATGGAATCTGTCACAACAATTTATTTGGGCAGGTGTATAGTTATGGCGAAAATCCCTTAAGCTTAAGCAATTTTGGAAATAAATCCCTTGATTTGGGGATCCTTTGGTTCATGGCTTGTTTGGGTGGTTCCATGCAGTTTAGCTTAGTCAATAAGGTCCAAAATTTGGTTTTGGTGGCTTTGTCAATTTGGCTAGATTGGGTCAACTTTTGGTGAAGGGGTCCATGTAGATAAATTTGGTTTAAAGTGGGTTTGGGTTAAACTAGCCATGACTTTGACCCAAATTGATTAATCGACATTGTGTATATGATTGTAATGAACATTTTTGGTGAAGGATTGAAGTAAATTTGAGTTCAATTGGAAGCTCAATTTGAAGGATTTTGAAATTTTTATCAATTTGGGCATGTCGGACTAGACTTGTGCTTAGGTTTAGATTATTTTAGAATTTAGCTCAATTGAATGGTCCAAATGATTAAAGGAGATGCTATGAAGATTTTTCATGAAGGAATAGAGTGGAAATTTTGGGGATAAGATAATCAATTTGGTGGAATTTTGAGACATGGCCAATTTAGGGAAAAATGTGGGATTTTTTGGATTTGGGTTAAAATTTAATGAAATTGAGGCTTCAACAAGGCTGATTGAAGGTCAAGTTTGTTGTGTAGGATTGTTATGAAGAGTTTAGGATTCAAATTGAGACCAATGAAGTGGGCCATGCGGTTCAATTTGGTGGAACCAAGTCATAGATCCAAAATTGGGGGTTTGACTTTGATCAAAATTGGGCTCAAAACATGGGCCAATTGAGCTTGGATTTGATTTATATTGGTCATATAGAAGGTGAATTTGAATTTAGGATTGAAATTGGGGGAAATTGGGACCAAATTGATGGACATTTGAAGTAAATTTGGGGAAATTGAGCCTTTAAAGGCAATTTGGGGGTTTTTGTCAAAATGGTCAATTGCTCAAATTGGGTGGTATGGTAGTTGAGAAAAATAAAATTGAGAATATTTGGAAGGTTTGGGGATTTTTGGGAATTTTTGAAATTTTGGGCTAAGAAGGGGCATTTTGGTAATTTGGCAATTTTTTGGTGATTTTGGGAAATTTGGATGTTTTCAGAAGGCTTGAAATGATTTTTGAATAAATTTGGGTATTTTGGGTAAACTTGGGAATTTTGGCTAAATTTAGGGTTTCAAGAGTAGTTAGGTAATGTGGGGGAGTGTAGTGGAAAAAGGCCAAGTTGAGTATTTTTGGTAGAATTGGGTTGCCAACCACCATAAATCAACCCATTTGGGTCCTCTATGTATTGGTCTTAGCTAAACTCTAGCCTAGGGCCAATGGGTTTTGGGGACCATCTGCATGAGTCTCCCAAAGGATTAAGGGATCAAAGTCAAGAAATTTTGGGTTTATATTTATGAGTGATTTTGAGTGAGGTGAGTACCTTAGCTCTAAACCAACACCCAGGGTCAACACTAAGGTCAAGTAGTAATTTGGCAATTTTTTGGTGATTTTGGGAAATTTGGATGTTTTCAGAAGGCTTGAAATGATTTTTGAATAAATTTGGGTATTTTGAGTAAACTTGGGAATTTTGGCTAAATTTTGGGTTTGAAGAGTAGTTAGGTAATGTGCGGGAGTGTAGTGGAAATTGAGTATTTTTGGTAGAATTGGGTTGCCAACCAACATAAATCAGCTATGGACCAATGGAAAACCCATTTGGGTCCTCTATGTATTGGTCTTAGCTAAACTCTAGCCTAGGGCCAATGGGTTTTGGGGACCATCTACATGAGTCTCCCAAAGGATAAAGGGATCAAAGTCAAGAAATTTTGGGTTTATATTTATGAGTGATTATGAGTGAGGTGAGTACCTTAGCTCTAAACCAACACCCAGGGTCAACCCTAAGGTCAAGCAGTTCTATGGGAACTCTCCTTGGGCTTCCCCATAATGACCCCACCTACTAAGTGCTACAGGTTAGGACCACTATATGGAACTTCAAGTTGCGTAAAGAGGACCTTGGAATTTCTAATGGTGTGGATTCCATTTCTAGTTTTATAGGAATAGTCAATAGGAAAGTTCTATGGCTAGACCCTAGTCTACTAAAGAGGAAAAACTAGACCTCAACCAAAAGTGAGGTCAACAAATGGACCCCCAATAGTGTGGTGTGCTTGGGCAGGCACACTGCACGTATTGGTGTTGACCGACAAGATCAACAAGCTCAATATATATTTCTAAGTCCTAGACTTCAACCAAAAGTGAGGTCAATAAATGGACCCCCAATAGGTGTGGTGTGCTGGGCAAGCACACGTGTGTATTGGTGTTGACCAATGTGATCAACAAAACCAATACAAAACCCTAAGTCAATAGACTTGGAAGGAGGTGTAGAATTGTATGTGTTATTTTAGCAAGTGAATATTTGATCAAGTCAAGAAGTAGGAACTTTCACTTGGGATTGGAGAGTTGGTTTTGAGTCATCAGATTTCGAGAGTTCAAAGAGGATGGGAATCAGTATGTAAGTGCTGACCCCGAGGTGGAAATTGAAGTTTAGGTATTAATTTCAGAAGAGGGTCGGAAGTTTGGGACTGACCTCAAAAGGAAAGGAACCAAAAGTTAAGGATTGTTTCCAAAATGAGAATTGAAAGTTAAGGATCAATCTCAAAAGAAAAATTCGGAAGTTAAGAACCAACCTCAAAGGAAAAGGAATCAGAAGTTAAGGGCTGATTCCAAAATGAGAATTGAAAGTTAAAGATCAATCTCAAGAGAGAGAGTCAGNCGTCCTCCAGCAGAGGGAGGCGGCGCGAGCGAACGAAGTTCGGCCAAGAGGAGCTAAGGCACACGATCGGTGCTCTGGCGGTTGGTTCCATGTGATAGATGAGGGAGAGAGGGGGGAGGCGATATTATATATTATAATATAATAATAATTATATAATAATAATAATAATAATTATTATTATTAATTTTATAATCGTCTCCCGCACATTTTTAGCTCAGGCGTGCCATCATTTCGAAATGAATGTCCTCCCTTAGCTAAAATCGACGTTCCGGACGTGTTGGCGCAGTCCATTTTGTCATTCGGGGTTGTTTTGGCCACTTTTTCGATATTTGTTCCCAAAATGATAATTTGCACATTTTTACCCCGCCCGCGAAGCCATAGTGAAGTGAACATCCCCCGTAAGTAAAATTGACATTCCGGACACACTAGTGGGGTCCGTTTCATCATCCGGGGTCATTTGGACCACTTCGTCAAGCAATCGGGCAAATTTGAGCCAAAATTGTGCGCGACGCACCACATAATATTTTTTGCCTCGATCGGAGTCGTTTGACGTGTCAAATGCCGACCGGCCTTCACCTTAGCGAAAGCCATAGCCTAGCAAAATGACCCTGACTACGTGCCCCTCAACACGCGTCAAAAAGGTGTCGGGTATGTGTCTCGAGACATCGGATGCTGCGGGTGAACCGTAGATCATCATAAGCCGTGCAAGTGGACACCCTACACTCGTGACATCAAAAAATTTATGCCAACAGTCCCCATGGGGACAGATCAGTATGTACCATGGAGCCCAAGGTCGTACATCCCGCTAGAGGCCGAGTCTCGTGTTCCAGATCAGGCAGCGCCAGTTTGGGTTCCTGCCAATGTTCAGAGAGAGGAACGCACGCGACAGCTACCGACTCCTAGTACGATGAACTACTACAAATTAAGCAAAGTAAATAAAGGAGAATTCAAATTTTATGAAGAAATCCAAGGAAAATTCATCAACATACTGAAGAGATTAGAGCTGTAAACCAGAGTCTTCTCAGAGACTGACGAACAAAGTATTCTTGACTGCATTTTTGACATAAGGGACAAAGGTCAAGCAGGTTTACTTATGGAAAGGGCCTATTCGGAGCCAAGGAAATGGATGTGAGGAAAAGGGAGGATTACTATCCAGTGTGGTTGCTACAACAACTTCACAAATGAAAGACAGGGGAATCCGCCTAGGATCCTCAGACACGATCAAGTAGATACACTACCACCAATGATAAAGTGGATGATCAAAAGAATGGTTAGATGGAGGATTCTGCTTGCTACCTACATTCCAAATAGTTGTATTATCAACATCTACAACGAGGGTGACTGCATTTCTCCACACTTCGATCACCATGACTTTCTGATGCCTTTTTGTACGGTCTCATTCATGAGTAAAAGTAACATCTTATTTGGGAGAGAAATTGACATCATTGGCCCTAGTGAGTTCAGAGGCTCTGTGGAGATTCCCATACCAGTTGGCTCAGTGCTTGTTCTTAAAGGCAACGGTGCAGATGTCGCCAAACATTGCATTCTAGAGGTACGACACCTTAGGGTGTCCGTGAACTTCCGTAGGATGGACGACAATAAAATACTATATGGATTCCAGCCAGACCCAAAACTGGAAGAGCTATTGCCGTACAAGCTATGAGAGGGTTGTACCTCTAAGTACATACGGAGAAAAATCTTGTCCTGGAGCATGGCTTAAAAGGTCTGCTCGATCAGGAGCTCGTAGTACCTGATACAAAGGGTCAGAGGGTTCACTTTCCTTTTTTAATACAACATGATATGTATCTGATATATTCAGCCTACAATGTATTCATGGCATGAGGTGTTCTGGATGTACTTCAACATGGACTATATATTGTACCTTTTTAAGCGTTAGCTTATGTTCGATCAGTGACATCTTTATTGGATGAAATTAACGGAAATTTCTCTCAGAAATGTGTCTTTTTATCAGTTGTCTTTTTGTGTGATGGATGGAAGCCACGAACCATGCGTTGGATCAGAATTTCAATGAACAGAGAATGGAACAACAAACCTTTAACAATAAATAAAATTCAAATAAAAATAATCACAAATGATAAACAACAAAACAAATTTATTTTGAAAATTGACCAATTAAAATTAAAATTCTTTAGACATATTTTGAAAAATTAAATGTGATAAAGACAACAAGAAAAGAAAATGAGTCTGTTCAGTGGATTCTCTCAGTTTTAGAGTTTCTTACTTTTTGTGCGCACAACACAACCATCTTTATCTGCATTAACTTTCTTCACATCCCCACAAAATTTAACATTCTGCACAAAACCCCACAAAACTCTACAAATATTGTTCAATAAAATCAACCTTTTCTCATGACACATTTCTGCAAATTCAACATCATAAACTCTCTACACTGTTTTCATATGATTCTTGGAGTCAGTACCCAAATTTTGACTCCCCATCTTCCAGATTGGTATAAGACCCCCTTTAGTGGAACATGACATCATATCCTTAATCTGCGACGTCGGTCCCTGACTTCCAACTCACTTTTCAAAAAATGATAACTAAATTTCAATTCTCATTTCCAAATTAGTTCCTTAATTCCAATTCCTTCACATATTTTCATATTCTATTCACATATTTCCCACGAATTCCCATGTGTGAATCTGCATATTTTTTGTGCAAACGCATATATTTTCTTGTTACCTCTTGAGTTGGATGTGAGTCCCGGTGCTTTCCTTCTCAATGTAAAACATATATTTCCTTGTCACCTTTTAGGTTGGACGTGAGTCATGGTTCTTTCCTTCCTAATGTGACGCACATATTTTCTTGTTACCTCTTGAGTTGGATGTGAGTCCTGGTGCTTTCCTTCTCAATGTAACAAATATATTTCCTTGTCACCGTTTGGGTTGGTTGTGAGTCCTGGTGCTTTCCTACCTAATGTGACATACATATTTTCTTGTTACCTCTTGAGTTGGATGTGAGTTCTGGTTCTTTCCTTCTCAATGTAACACATATATTTCCATGTCACCGTTTGGGTTGGATGTGAGCCCTGGTGCTTTCCTTCCTAACGTGACACACATATTTTCTTATTACCTCTTGAGTTGGATGTGAGTCCTTGTGCTTTCTTTCTCAAGGTAACACATATATTTCCTTATCACCATTTGGTTTGGATATGAGTCCTGATGCTTTCCTTCCTAACATGACACACATATTTTCTTGTTACCTCTTGAGTTGGATGTGAGTCCTGATGTTTTCCTTCTCAATATATCACATATATTTCCTTGTCACCATTTGGGTTGGATGTGAGTATTGGTGCTTTCCTTCCTAACATGACGCATATATTTTCCTGTTACCTCTTGAGTTGGATGTGAGTCCCGGTGCTTTCCTTCTCAATGTAACACATATATTTCCTTGTCACCATTTAGGTTGGATGTGAGTCCTGGTGCTTTCCTTCCTAATGTGACACATATATTTTCTTGTTAACTCTTGAGTTGGATATGAGTCCTAATGCCTTCCTTCTCAACGTAGCACATATATCCTCTTGTCACTTCTTAGGTTGGATGTGAGTCCTAGTGCTTTCCTTCCTAACGTGACATATATATTCTCCCAGTCATATGTTAGTTCAAATATAACTCCCGAGTGGTAACTCGAACAGTCCTTTCTTTCTGGAGACATATTCTTAACGGTTGTCATCTTCTACACTGTTGTGACCCTTTTGAGCCGGATGTGAGCCTCTATGTTTTCTATCTCGATTCGATCCTCCCACACAATCCTATTCTCATCTTTTGAAAAAAGTTTCAAGACCACCTTAAATGGATTATGGTATATGATTCTTATTTCAGGATTGATACCCAAATTTCTATTCCCACCTCGGGGTCAGCAGTTATATATTGACTCCCATCCTTTATAAAAACCTGAAATTTCATAAATCAAAATTCACTCTCTGATCCCCAGCAAGAGTCCCTACTCTTTAATTTCAATCAGACAATCACCTCCTAAATCCCCATCAGAAACAAATCACATACACAACCCTACACATACTTCCGAGTCTGTTGACTTAGGATTTTAGATTGGTTTTTGTTGATCTCGTTGGTCAACACAAATACGCGTGGTGTGCTTGCCCAGCACACCACATCTATTAGGGGTCCATTTGTTGACCTCACTTTGGGTTGAGGTTTAGTTTTTCCTCTTTAGTAGCCTAAAGTCTAGCCATAGGACTTTCCTATTGATTATTCTTAGAAAACTAGGCAATGAGCCCTCACCATTAGAAATTTCTACACTCCTCTTTACTCAGCTTGAAGTTCCACATATTGGTCCTAACCTTTAACATTTAGTAGGCGGGGTCACTATAAGAGAACTCAAGATGAGTCACCCTTAGGACTGTTGAACCTTAGGGTTGACCCTGGGTGTTGGTCTAGGGCTAGGCAACTCACTTGCAATCACTTACACTCACAATCATTCACGATCCTAAACCCAGAATTTCTAGGCTCTAGTCCCTTGATACTTTTGGGAGACTCCTGTACGTGGTCCCCTAAACCCATTAGCCCTAGGCTAGGGTTTGGCTAAGACCACTACATAGAGGACCCAAAATGGGATTTCCATTGGTCCATAGCTTATTGATGGTGGTTGGCACTCCAACTCTACCAAGACACCCAACCTAGCCTTTTACCCCTAAATTCCCCCAAATTACCTAGATACCATTAGAACCCCAAATTTGGCCAAAATTTCGAAATCTACCCAAAATACCCAACTTGGTTCAAAAATCATTTCAAACCCCTTGAAAACACCCAAACCACCCAAAATCACAAAAATTGGCCAACTTACCAAAACACCCCTCCTTACCCCAAAATTCCAAAAAATACAAAAAATTCCCAAAACCTCCCAAATATTCATAATTTCATTTTTCTCAACTATCACATGACCTAATTTGGCCAATTGGATAACCTTTGATCAAAATCCCCAAATTGCCCTTTAAAGGCCAATATTTTCCCCAAATTACCTCAAATGTCTATCCAATTGGTCTCAGTTTNCCCCCAAATTGCCCTTTAAAGGCCAACATTTTCCCCAAATTACCTCAAATGTCTATCCAATTGGTCTCAGTTTCCCCCAATTTAAATTTTAAACTCAAATTAACCCTTGATGTGACCAATGTAGACCAAATCCACGCTCAATTGGTTCATGATTTGAACCCAATTTTGAGCTAAACCAAAAACCCAGTTTTGGCCCTCTAGCTTGGTTCCACCAAATTGAACTCATAGCCCACTCAATTGGCCACAATTTTTGTTGAAAAACTTTCATAATATCCCCATAAATCAAAATTTACCTTCAATTGGCCTTGGTGAGGCCTTAACTTCATTTGATTTAAACCTAAGTCCAAAAAAGACCCAAATTAGCCCAAAATTGACCATGTGTCAAAATCTCACCAAATTGATGGCCTTAACCACAAAATTTCCACTCTATCCCTTCATAAAAAATCTTCACGACATCTCCCTTGATCATGTGGACCATTGAATTTGGACTTAGCCTAAGGCTAGCCCAAACTAGACCAATGTCTATCCTAACATGCCAAAATTGACAAAAATTCAAAAATACCACAAATTGACCTACCAATTGAACTCAAAATAACTTCAATCCTTCACCAAAAATCTTCATAACAATCATCTACACAATGTTGATCAATCAATTGTGTTAACTTACTTGGATAACCTAGCCTAAACCCAAGCTTTGATCACTTGGACCCACATTGAACCCATGCATTAAAGATGGCCTAACTACCCCAAATCCATCAAATTAATTCCACCTCAGCCAGGGTTAGACCCTAAGACTGAGCCAAAGCCCATCTAACCAAAGCTAGATGACATGGACCAAAAGTCCCCCAAATTAAGGGATCTTATTTCCAAAAATAAACATGCTTAAGATACCCTTACCAAAACTAAACCCAATTGCATTAAATTGCTTTGACAGATTCCCCTGGATGCCCTGAGCACCTAGCCACCTCCCCCAACTATGATCGGCTGGCCTAGTCTCCGGAGAAGCTCAAAACCAAGAGCTGCCCCCATGGATCTTCACCCAAATCAAACATAGAGGCCAGCTCAACCAAATTAAATTATAGAGCTCCTCTGTCCTTCACTCAAGCAGCACAATGCACCCCCAAATTGGCCGTGACAGCCACCCCTTTGCCATTTTTATAAAAAAGCACCTCCCACGACCATGGGAAGAAGTGCTGAAAATTTCTTAGAGATACGTCTCCAAATTGACCACAGAGCTTCCCTAAGATTCCCTCAGTGCATTCAACCGTTTTCCCTCACTAATTTCCGCTGCCGGAGTTCAATTTTGAGCTTGAAATCTTGTCGGAAACCAGAACAGAGCCCAATACACCTCCACAGTCAACCAAACTCAAATTAACTTCACCCACACCTTCACAACAGTGAAAGAAGCTTAAGACCCATCAAATTCCCCTCTCACAGAGCCTCTACCATAGCTCTAGACCAACACCCAAATATGGCCATGATCGAAATCATACCTAGGACTTACACCAAGACCAAAGACTCAATCCCTAGCCTCTTTGGCTCACAACGAACATGCCAAGACTCTCTGATCGAAGCTTCAGTTCTAAGAGCAAAGGTATAGAACTTCTCTTCCTCCCGAGCCTATTTCAACTATTTATTTATTTTAAGTTGATTTCATGGCACCATAACAGTATGAATATGTTCCTCTTGTCAGGACTTAGGGGTTTGACTTTTGAAGTCAATAATTAATCAATTTAATACCCATATTTTGATTTTTAAATTAAATTCAAATCATGAATCACGACCATCTAAAGCTTAACCTTTTTAAAACTAACTAAGACACTCACCTAGGTCTTAAGGGCTTAGTAGTGACTTAGGCTAAATCGAGTTTCATTTAAATGAGGATTAGAAAAATATCAATTAAAACTAAGACGTCTTTCAAACACTACAAGCCTAATTAGGGCCAAATTTTGGCTAAGTGTTCCAAAAACACTAACTTGCCTCCTTAAGGGTCTTCACCCACAT
>JXCR01094248.1:112751-164665 GCA_002079205.1 Phalaenopsis hybrid cultivar
TCATTTGAACATCAAATAGGGGTGTTAAATTAGTGAGTTATCAACACCCAAAATCATACCCAAAGTCTAAGATCAATTAATTGACTAGACTTCTTTTTTTAATTTAAGGAAATTACAAATTTATCCTTTAATTGAAAGAAGTGAGATTGGTTTCTACCAATTAATCCCTGTGTTTCAATCATCCAAATATGTTAATTAAGATCAAAGGTTACCCATTTCCCTTTCTTGAATTAAGCTTAAATGTTAATTAAGGCTAATTTCTAAAATTACACTTTTGCCCCTAAGGTTCTAATACTTCATAACTTATCAAATTTTTTTCAAATGACTTTGGCATTTTTATTCCACCTCACTCATGGGTCAATTAAGACATCATAGGAGAAAATGTGATTTTTCAAATTTTAATTTAGTTTAGATATTTATTTATATGCAAGAAAAAAGATTTGTTAAAGAGAATTCCCTAACTTGACCATGGTAAAAGCTATTCCCTTAAATTTTTTGTTGGAGGTAGACTTAAACTAGAGAATCATTGGGACCAAATTTTATGATTTTTTGAGTTTTATTTAAATTATTAGAATTATTTCAAATTCCGGAGTATTTGTTAATTATAAAACATTTTAAATATGTAAAATTTAGTTTTACATTTTTATTAAAACTCTTTAAGGTAAAGAAACCCAAAGAAATAAATTTCACATATTTCTAATTTTTCTTTGAATTGTTAGAATTATTTTAATGAAAATCTATTTTTAGCTTTTAAAATTTTTTTTAAGCTTCAAAATTCAATATCTTCACTTAGAAAAAAAAAGAAAATATTCAAATTGTTCCTAAGTGCTTAGGAAAAAAATTAGAATATTTTTAAGAATTTTATTATTTTTATGATTTTTATCGATTTTTAAGTATTTAGATTTTAAGGAAAAGCTTAAAAATGGAAATTTTATTTTAATTACAAATTTATTCTTAGAAAATCCCTCTGATCACAAAAAACTCTCAAAACTAAGTTTTATAATTTTTTGAGTTATATTTTAATTGTTAAAAAGCATATTAGTGTTAAAAATGACATTTAACTTAGAAAATCATTTTGAGTTATCAAATGAGTTCCAAATATTTTTGTCATTTTTATAGGGAGTTCTCTAAACTTCAAATTATAGTGGAGATTAAAGACCAAGTCATTTAGATGTTTGTGATTCCCAAAATTAATTTTCTTTGTATTTTAGTGTTTGTGAAAATTAGGTGCATTCTTAATGACTTAGATCATGAAACATTTTTCAAAGGTTTCTTCGGCCATAATAAACCTTCCAAAATTTTCTTGAAATTTATCTAAGTAACATGATAATTATTATGATTAATTTATGCAAAAAATTGACATAAACTTGAAAAATATGGATCTCTATTTAGAGATCTCCTTGGACTTTGGAAAAATTAGAGAATGTTCCCTAAGACAGAGGCAACAACATGCCAAAATTTCAAGCCATGGTGAAATGTCTACATGCATGGAGAATCAAAAGACTCAAAATAGTGTTTAATTAATTAAAAATAAAATATGCATCACATAAACTTTAAATTATTTTCACATTGTTTTCCTCTGTTCACTTAACAAGAAGGTATTTCTATTTTTTTTTGTGATTTTTCTACACCAAGATATGATTTTTTGAAGTTAGGGATCATATTTTGATTTATTTAATTCCTTATTTATCTATTTAAACATGCGGCGCCACATATTCCTAGGCAGCTTCGAACGACGACGCGACTCACTCCAATCTGTTTCACTTTCCACCTTAGCATGCCACACAACCCACCGTTCACGCACAGAGAGTTCATCCAGTTAGATCTCGTCTGTTGATGAGATAAACACGTGATCAGACTGCTCCTCGTCATCATCCCCAAATTGGCTAACTCGGGACCATTAACATTAAAACCCTAAGATCTCACTCATTTCTCAACCAAATTACCTCAGGTTTGATCCTATGGACTCGTCTATGTGTGACAAACACATTTATATGGTGAACATGCCATTAAACTAACCCTAATCAAATGGAGAATCAAAATAGACTCGGGAAGAGGGAAAGTTCAATACCTTTGCTCTGAGAAGGGAAGCTTCAACCAGAGGTGCTTGGCTTGTTTGTGGAGGTCTAAGGAGGCTAAGGATTGAGCCTCTAGTCATGGTGAAATGTCTAGACCCAAATTTAATGAAGGCAGGATTTGGGTGTTGGTCTTGAGCTATCTTAGAGGCTCTGTCTGAGGGGGATTTGATAGGGCTTTGTCTTAGTTTAGTGTGGTGATGGTGTGGGTGAATTTAATTTGCTTTTGGTGCACTGTGGAGGTGTGGTGGAGAATGTCCTGTTTCCATCAAGGATTTGAGCTCCAAAATTAAACTCCGACAACGGGAATTAAGGCAATGGAGTGGTTGGATTGCACTATAGAGGTCTCAAAGAAGCTCAAGGAGTAATTTCATAGGCTATCCTTAAGAAATGTTTTAGCACACGTTTGTGGCCTTGGAGGTGGAGCTTTTATAAAAATGGCTTAAGGTGGCTCTGTGGGCCAATGTATGGGTGCAAAGTGTTGCCTATGTGGAGGGCAGAGAGGCTCTAAACTTCAAATGAGATGAGGTGGCCTCTAGGTTTGAATTGGGTTTGGATTTCTTGAGGGTGGCTCACGGTTTTGGCTCCTCCAGTGACTAGGCTGGTCTGCAAGGCTATGGGAGGTAGTCAGAAGGTTAGGTGAGATAGTGGAATCTGTCACAACAATTTATTTGGGCAGGTGTATAGTTTTGGCGAAAATCCCTTAAGCTTAAGCAATTTTAGAAATAAATCCCTTGATGTGGGGATCCTTTGGTCCATGGCTTTTTTGGGTGGTTCCATGGGGTTTAGCCTAGTCAATAAGGTCCAAAATTTGGTTTTGGTGGCTTTGTCTTGATCAATTTGGCTAGATTGGGTCAACTTTTGGTGAAGGGGTCCATGTAGATAAATTTTGTTTAAAGTGAGTTTGGGTTAATCTAGCCATGACTTTGACCCAAATTAATTAATCAACATTGTGTATATGATTGTAATGAACATTTTTGGTGAAGGATTGAAGTAAATTTGAGTTCAATTGGAAGCTCAATTTGAAGGATTTTGAAATTTTGGTCAATTTGGGCATGTTGGACTAGACTTGTGCTTAGGTTGAGATTGGCTTAGAATTTGGCTCAATTGAATGGTCCAAATGATTAAAAGAGATGTTATGAAGATTTTTCATGAAGAAATAGAGTGGAAATTTTGGGGATAAGATTATCAAGTTGGTGGAATTTTGAGACATGGCCAATTTAGGGCAAAATGTGGGATTTTTTGGATTTGGGTTAAAATTTAATGAAATTGAGGCTTCACCAAGGTTGATTGAAGGTCAAGTTTGTTGTGTAGGATTGTTATGAAGAGTTTAGGATTCAAACTGAGACCAATGAAGTGGGCCATGCGGTTCAATTTGGTGGAACCAAGTCATAGATCGAAAATTGGGGGTTTGACTTTGATCAAAATTGGGCACAAAACATGGGCCAATTGAGCTTGGATTTGATTTATATTGGTCATATAGAAGGTGAATTTGAATTTAGGATTGAAATTGGGGGAAATTGGGACCAAATTGATGGACATTTGAAGTAAATTTAGGGAAATTGAGCCTTTAAAGGCAATTTGGGGGTTTTGGTCAAAATGGTCAATCGCTCAAATTGGGTGGTATGGTTGTTGAGAAAAATAAAATTGAGAATATTTGGAATGTTTTGGGATTTTTTGGAATTTTTGAAATTTTGGGCTAAGAAGGGGCATTTTGGTAATTTGACAATTTTTTGGTGATTTTGGGAAAATTGGATGTTTTCAGAAGGCTTGAAATGATTTTTGAATAAATTTGGGTATTTTGGGTAAACTTGGGAATTTTGGCCAAATTTAGGGTTTCAATAGTAGTTAGGTAATGTGGGGGAGTGTAGTGGAAAAAGGCCAAGTTGAGTATTTTTGGTAGAGTTGGGGTGCCAACCACCATAAATGAGCTATGGACCAATGGAAAACCCATTTGGGTCCTTTATATATTGGTCTTAGCTAAACTCTAGCCTAGGGCCAATGGGTTTTGGGGACCATCTACATGAGTCTCCCAAAGGATTAAGGGATCAAAGTCAAGAAATTTTGGGTTTTTATTTATGAGTGATTTTGAGTGAGGTGAGTACCTTAGCTCTAAACCAACACCCAGGGTCAACCCTAAGGTCAAGCAGTTCTATGGGAACTCTCCTTGGGCTTCCCCATAATGACCCCACCTACTAAGTGCTACAGGTTAGGAACACTATATGGAACTTCAAGTTGCGTAAAGAGGAGCTTGGAATTTCTTATGGTGTGGATTCCTTTTCTAGTTTTATAGGAATTGTCAATAGGAAAGTTCTATGGCTAGACCCTAGGCTACTAAAGAGGAAAAAACTAGACCTCAACCAAAAGTGAGGTCAACAAATGGACCCCCAATAGGTGTGGTGTGCTGGGAAAGCACAGCGTGTGTATTGGTGTTGACCAATGTGATAAAAAAAACCAATACAAAACCCTAAGTCAATAGACTTGGAAGGAGGTGTAGAATTGTATGTGTTATTTTAGCAAGTGAATATTTGATCGAAGTCAAGAAGTAGGAACTCTCACTTGGGATTGGAGAGTTGGTTTTGAGTCATCAGATTTCGGGTGTTCAGAAAGGATGGGAATCAGTATGTAAGTGCTGACCCCGAGGTGGAAGTTGAAGTTTAGGTATTAATTTCAGAAGAGGGTCGGAAGTTTGGGACCGATCTCAAAAGGAAAGGAATCAAAAGTTAAGGATTGTTTCCAAAATGAGAATTGAAAGTTAAGGATCAATCTCAAGAGAAAAAGTTGGAAGTTAAGAACTAACCTCAAAGGAAAAAGAATCAGAAGTTAAGGGCTGATTCCAAAATGAGAATTGAAAGTTAAAGATCAATCTCAAGAGAGAGAGTCAGAAGTTAAGGACCGACCTCGAAAGAAGTGAATCAGAAGTTGGGGACTGATTATAAAATGAGAATAGAAAATTAATGATCAATCTGAAAAGATAGTCAGAAGTTAAGAACCGGCCTCAAAAAAAGAGAATCAGAAGTTAAGGACTGATAATAAAATAAGAATTGAAAGTTAATGATCAATCTCAAAAGAGAGTTGGAATTTAAGAACCAACCTCGAAAGGAAGGGAATCAGAAGCTAAGGACTGATTCCAAAATGATAATTTAAAGTTAAGGATCAATCTCAAAAGAGAGTTCAAAGTTAAGGACTGACCTTGAAAGGAAAGGAATCAAAAGTTAAGGACTGATTCTAAAATGAGAATTGAAAGTTAATGATCAATCTCAAAAGAGAGTTGGAAGTTAAAAACGGACGCCAAAAGAAGTGAATTAGAATTTAAGGACTAACCCAAAAATGAGAATTGAAATTTAATGATCAATCTTAAAAGAGAGTAGGTAATTAAGGACCGACCTCAAAAGAAAATTAAGAAGAAGTTAAGGACTGATTCCAAAATCAAAATTGAAAGTTAAGGATCAATCTTAAAAGAGACTCAGAAGTTAAGGACCGACCTCAAATGGAAAGGAATCAGAAGTTAAAGACTGATTCCAAAATGAGAATTGAAAGTTAATGATCAATCTCAAGAGAGAGTTGAAAGTTAAGGACGAACCTCGAAAGGAAAGGAATCAGATGTTAAGGACTGATTCCAAAAATGAGAATTGATATTTAATGATCAATATCAAAAGAGAGTCAGAAGTTAAGGGATGACCTCAAAGGAAACGAATCAGAAGTTAAGGATTGATTCCAAAATAAAAATTGAAAATTAATGATCAATCTCAAGAGAGAGTCAGAAGTTAAGGACTGGCCTTGAAAGAGGTGAATCAGAAGTTAGGGACTGATTATAAAATGAGAACTGGTAGTGTTGAATTCAAAGATATGTGTCACGTGAAGAGGTTGACATTGTTGAAAAAGATTTGTGAAACTTTTGTGAGGTTTTGTGCTGAACGTGAAGCTCCACGGGGATGTTAAGTGAATTAGTATAGACAAAGATAGTTGTGCGGCGCGAGTAAAGAGTATGAGACCTCAAAATTTAGAGAATCAACTCAGCAAATTTATTTTCTTTTCCTGTTGTTTTTATCATGTTTAATTTTTAAAATATGTTATCAAAAATTTAATTTTAGTTGGTTGATTTTTCAAAAGAGGGTTGTTTTGTTGTTCTCTTATTTGTTATTTTTATTTAAATTTTATTATCGTTAAATTTTCTATTTTTTGTTCTTTTTCATTGTATTCTCGGACCAACGTATGGCTCTTGGCTTTTATCTATTGCATAAAAAGGAAATTTACAGAAAGACAAAATTTTTAAAGAAATTTCATTAATTTGTTCTAATAAATGTTACAAATTGAATGTAGGCTAAAGGCTCAAAAGTACAATATGCTAACTGCAAAGTATCTCCATAAATATCCCATGCCAAGTACATATCATAGGCTGAGCATGTCTGATACATGTCATATCTGCTATAAAAAATGTAGAAAATGGAAATGAACCCTCTGAATGTCTGTTCCTAGTGTGACAAGCTCCTGATCGAAGAGACCTTCTAAGCCACGCTCCAGGACAAGAGTTCCCTTTGCATGTACTTAGAGGTACAACCCTCTAATGGCTCGTATGGTAGCAGTTCCTCTAATTTTGGATCTGGTTGAAATCCATATGGTATTTTACTCTTGTCCATTTGTCGAAAGGTCACGGACACCCTACGGTGTCGCACCCCTGGAATACAGTGTTTGGCAACGTCCACCCCATTTCCTTTAAGGACTAGCATAGAACCAGCAGGCAACAAAACTTCTACAGCTCCTCTGAATTTACCAGGACCAATGATATCAATTTCTTTTCTAAATTGGATGTTGCTTTTTCTCATGAATGAGACCGTGCAGAAAGGTCTCACAAAGTCATGATGATCAATGTGTGGAGGTATGTAGTCTCCTTTATTGTATATGTTGATGATGCAACTTTTAGGGATGCAGTTAGCTGGCAGTACACCCTATCTAACCATTCTTTTAAACATCCATTTTATCATTGGAGGTAGTGGATCCACCTGATCGTGTATGAGAATCCCAGGAGAATTTCCTTGTTTTTTGTTGGTAAAGTTGTAGCAGCAGCCGCACTAGATAGTGATCCTCCCCCTTTCATCGCATCCACTTTATTGGCTTAGAATAGGTTCTTTCCATAAGTAGGCCTGCTTGACCTCTATCTCTCAGGTCAAAATTACAATAAAAAATGTTTTGTTCATCACTTTCTGAGAAAACCCTGGTGTATAATTCCAATCCCTCAAATATGTTGATGAACCTCCCTTGCACTTCTTTGTAGAATTAGAAGTTTCTTTTGTTCACTTTGCTCATCTTATAGTACTCTGTCGTACTAAGAATCAGCAGCTATCGAGGATATTCCCTCATTTCATCGTTGGCAGGAACCCAAGTTGGTGCTGATTCTGGCACTAACAAAATGTCTGACTCGGCATCCTAAGGGACATACGGCTCTGAACTCTACGGGACATATTAATCTGTTCCCAGCGGGACATACGACTCCCCCATCGGGAAATCGATGGTTTGAGACCCATCATCGGTAGATATGTACTCCTCAAAGGTGCTGTAGTGTTATAGGTGTAGGACGTTACAGTCTGGGCATTCCACGAATGACTATGTAGCTGACGTTCGTGTAGGTATTTCGACATTGTAGGTCGGGCAACCCATGCAAAGAACATCTGAAGCTGGTGGTATTTTCGGCTCTATAATAAACCCAAACTCCTCATCTATAACAGGCAAGTTGGAAGAGGTTTCTCTCATGCCTGGATCATAAATGTTTCCTTCAGGAATAGGGGTAAGTAAATTCTCTGCCTCTTTCTGGCGTCTTTTTTCTTCTAGTAAGAAAGCCCTCTTCTTTCTACATCTAGCATTTTTGCACTGAGTTCTTTGTAGCGGAGCGTCCGGTAGTCTTTCATTAACTACATCGACTAGGCCCCCAGTCGGTGTAGCTATCATGGACGGTAGGTAATTGGGCCCCTCCATCGGATCTTGTTGTGCCATCACACTCTTTCCCTTCAGTGATGAATTGTATTTGGTGGTCAACCTTAGCAGTGAGGGCAGCCCTTCCTTTTCCTGTCGGTTGATGACATCCATTAGATGCCCTTCATAATCCATGCCAAATTTACTAAATTCTATGTAAAAGTCTATGGTGCCGCCCTGCGGTGACATTTTCTTGTTGAGTGTGAGGTTCCAGCCATCTTTAAAGACGAATATCAACCTCGGGACTGACATTTCTCAGCAGATGATAGGAAAAATGTCAGTGAGTTGAAACTTAGCATGAACTAGAACAAAACGAAGCATTTATTAAAGAAAATTTTAGTTTATTTTGCTGAAGAAGTCATTTATTTGTGTATGCATTTTGTTTAATTTTGTAAGATATTAAGTTTAAAAAGAGAACATTAAAGTGTGAAATTTTTAAAAATTCTCATTATGTTGAGGTTAATCTTATAACAAAAATTTTGGTCCAGGTCACAGACATTTGGCCACGTAGATAGCTTCAAAACAATCCAAATTTTAAAATTTTAAATTAAGCGATGCTAAACAATGTCAGGTTGTGTAGTATGTCTTTAAGTATCATCCGTTGATTGGTAGCATGGGTATTTCACCCTAAAAATCTACTAACTGGTAGGCTCCTCCTGCATAGACCTTTTCAACGACAAATGGTCCCTCCTAAGTTGGCTTGAATTTTTCACCTATCTTGCGGCATGTAAAAATAGACCTTTTGAGCAAGTGTACAAGGTCCACAACTTTGAATGTCCTTAGGCGAACAAATTTGTCATGAGCTTGTGCAATCTTTGCCTGGTAAAGTTCTAAGTGTTGTTGTGCTTCAAGTCATTTTCCCTCAAGACTCTCCAGTTCTTCAAGTTTGAGTTTTGCACTTTCTTATGTTGTGAGTTGGTTAGCAACAACGACTCTGAGAGACGGTATCTGAATTTCTAACGGTAGCACGACCTCGGACCCGTACACGAGCATGTGGGGTGTACACTCAGTAGGAGTCCTGAACATCATCCGGTAGGCCCACAAGGCTTCTAATTGTTTGTTGTGTCAATCCCTTTTGTTTTCATCCAGTGTTTTCCTTAAAATCTGTACCAATTTCTTATTGAAGGCTTCAACTAGGCCATTTGCTCTGGGATAGTAAATTATAGAGTATCTCCAATCTATCCCGTGTCTTTTGACAAAATTGTTGATTTTGGTCCTTTTAAAAGTTGTCCTATTATCAGAAATTATTCTTCACGGTACTCCAAAATAATAGATGATTTGGATTTTAAAGAATTAAAGGACGTGTTGTGCAGTAACCTCTCGTAACGGTACTGCCTCTGCCAGTTTGGAGAAGTAATCTATAGCAGCAAATATCAACCTGTGTCCTTCGGAAGATGGAGGGTCTATCAGATCTATTATGTCCGAGTCCCAACACTCGAATGGCCATGATGCAATTATTGGGTGTAGCACATTCGGAGGCTGGTGCAAGAACACCCCATGCACTTAGTACTGGTGACATCTTCTGACTATATCCATGCAGTCTGACATCATTGCTGGCAAATAATATCCAAGTCTTTTGATTTTTATTTTCATCTTCGATCCCAACTGGTAAGCGCCACACTATCCGATAAGTGTTTATTTGAAAAGATTATGTGCTTCTATTTTGCTTAAACATCGTAGCCACATCTGTTCAAATGATCTCCTGTAAAGGATGTCACATACTAGAGCGTATGACATAGCCCTTTTTATAATGTGATGTGCCTTAGACTAATTCTCTGGTATCTTTCTAGTATGCAAATATTCTATTAATAGCGTGTGCCAATCTTCATTGATATCAGTAACTGCATTTATCACTTATTCTTTTTCAAGCTTGTGTAGAGTTTCGAGGTTGATTCGAGACAAAACTTATCTTTCTTGTATTGTGATTTCAATGGAATCCTCCAGGAAGCACGCTATTTCTTTTTTGAGTTTTGATAGAGCGTCAGCATGGGCTTTATCTCCCCTATGAATCTAGTAGAAAATCACATTGGGGATCAGCAGCTTCATCGTGTACTGATGGTATTCTGGTAATCTCGGTTTGAAAATTTTATATTGTCTTGCGACTTGGTTGATGATGAGCTGAGAGTCGCCATAGATGGCTATGTTTGTTATATCCATTGAGATTGTTAATTCCAATTCGGTGATTAGGGCTTCATATTCTGCTTCAGTGTTGATGCACAGCTCTGTCAGGTGGTATGAGAACCTTGACATACCCTTATCTGGCGTGATAAAGATCAAACCGATCCCTGCTTTGCATAGTATGATTGTGCCTAATCCTTTGTCATTTCTGGCTGATGAAGCACCGTCAAAGTAGATTTCCCAGCATTGCGTACTGGAGAATTTCATTTATAGTATTTGCTCGTCTGGCAACTCATCATTGTGAGGGGACCCAACTAGCAGTGGGTGTGCGGTGAGAAAGTCTACTAGAATCTCTCCCTTGATAACATGGAGAGGAACAAAAGTTATATCAAATTGCAATAAGATCATTAACCATCTTGCTAGACGTCCGGAGAGTGTTGGTCGGNGAGTCGGAAGTGAACCGACCTCAAAAAAAGTGAATCAGAAGTTAAGGATTGATTATAAAATAGGAATTGAAAGTTAATGATCAATCTCAAAAGAGAGTTGGAAGTTAAGGACCAACCTCGAAAGGAAGGGAATCAGAAGCTAAGGACTGATTCCAAAATGAGAATTTAAAGTTAAGGATCAATCTCAAAAGAGTGTCCAAAGTTAAGGACTGACCTCAGAAGGAAAGGAATCAAAAGTTAAGGACTGATTCTAAAATGAGAATTGAAAGTTAATGATCAATCTCAAAAGAGAGTTGGAAGTTAAGAACGGACGTCTAAAGAAGTGAAATAGAAGTTAAGGACTAATCCAAAAATGAGAATTGAAATTTTATGATCAATCTTAAAAGAGGGTAGGTAGTTAAGGACCGACCTCGAAAGAAAATTAATAAGAAGTTAAGGACTGATTCCAAAATCAAAATTGAAAGTTAAGGATCAATCTTAAAAGAGACTCAGAAGTTAAGGACCGACCTCAAATGGAAAGGAATCAGAAGTTAAGGACTGATTCCAAAATGAGAATTGAAAGTTAATGATCAATCTCAAGAGAGAGTCGAAAGTTAAGGACGAACCTCGAAAGGAAAGGAATCAGATGTTAAGGACTGATCCCAAAAATGAGAATTGATATTTAATGATCAATATCAAAAGAGAGTCGGAAGTTAAGGACTGACCTCAAAAGGAAAGGAATCAGAAGTTAAGGATTGATTTCAAAATAAAAATTCGAAATTAATGATCAATCTCAAGAGAGAGCCAGAAGTTAAGGAGTGGCCTTGAAAGAGGTGAATTAGAAGTTAGGGACTGATTATAAAATGAGAACTGGTAGTGTTGAATTCAAAGATATGTGTCGCGTGAAGAGGTTGACATTGATGAAAAAGATTTGTGAAACTTTTTTGAGGTTTTGTGCAGAACGTGAAACTCCACGGGGATGTTAAGTGAATTAGTATAGACAAAGATAGTTGTGTGGCACGAGCAAAGAGTATGAGACCTCAAAATTGAGAGAATCAACTCAGCAAATTTATTTTCTTTTCTTGTTGTTTTTATCATGTTTAATTTTTAAAATATGTTTTCAAAAATTTAATTTTAGTTGGTTGATTTTTCAAAAGAGGGTTGTTTTGTTGTTCTCTTATTTGTTATTTTTATTTAAATTTTATTATCGTTAAATTTTCTATTTTTTTGTTCTTTTTCATTGTATTCTCGGACCAACGTATGGTTCTTGGCTTTTATCTATTGTATAAAAAGGAAATTTACAGAAAGACAAAATTTTTAAATAAATTTCATTAATTTGTTCTAATAAATGTTACAAATTGAATGTAAGCTAAACCCTCAAAAGTACAATATGCTAACTGCATCAAAGTACATCCATAAATATCCCATGCCAAGTACATATCATAGGCTGAGCATGTCTGATACATGTCATATCTGCTATAAAAAATGTAGAAAAATGGAAATGAACCCTCTGAATGTCTGTTCCTGGTGTGACAAGCTCCTGATCGAGGAGACCTTCTAAGCCACGCTCCAGGACAAGAGTTCCCTTTGTATGTACTTAGAGGTACAACCCTCTAATGGCTCGTATGGTAGCAGTTCCTCTAATTTTGGATCTGGTTGAAATCCATATGGTGTTTTATTGTTGTCCATTCGTCGAAAGGTCACGGACACCCTACAGTGTCGCACCCCTGGAATACAGTGTTTGGCAACGTCCACCCCATTTCCTTTAAGGACTAGCATAGAACCAGCAGGCAGCAAAATTTCTACAGCTCCTCTGAATTTACCAGGACCAATGATATCAATTTCTTTTCTAAATCGGATGTTGCTTTTGCTCATGAATGAGACCGTGCAGAAAGGTCTCACAAAGTCATGATGATCAATGTGTGGAGGTATGTAGTCTCCTTTATTGTATATGTTGATGATGCAACTTTTAGGGATGCAGTTAGCTGGCAGTACACCCTATCTAACCATTCTTTTAAACATCCATTTTATCATTGAAGGTAGTGGATCCACCTGATCGTGTATGAGAATCCCAGGAGAATTTCCTTGTTTTTGTTGGTAAAGTTGTAGCAGCAGCCGCACTAGATAGTGATCCTCCCCCTTTCATCGCATCCACTTTCTTGGCTTAGAATAGGTTCTTTCCATAAGTAGGCCTGCTTGACCTCTATCTCTCAGGACAAAATTACAATCGAAAATGTTTTGTTCATCACTTTCTGAGAAAACCCTGGTGTATAATTCCAATCCCTCAAATATGTTGATCAACCTCCCTTGCACTTCTTCGTAGAATTAGAAGTTTCTTTTGTTCACTCTGCTCATCTTATAGTACTCTATCGTACTGAGAATCAGCAGCTATCGAGGATATTCCCTCATTTCAACGTCGGCAGGAACCTAAGTTGGTGCTGATTCTGGCACTAACAAAATGTCTGACTTGGCATCCTAAGGGACATACGACTCTGGACTCTACGGGACATATTAATTTGTTCCCAGCGGGACATACGACTCCCCCATCGGGAAATCGGTGGTTTGAGACCCATCATCGGTAGATGTGTACTCCTCAAAGGTGCTGTAGTGTTATAGGTGTAGGACATTACAGTCTGGGCATTCCACGAATGAATATGTAGCTGACGTTCGTGTAGGTATTTCGACATTATAGGTCGGGCAACCCATGCAAAGAACATCTGAAGCTGGTGGTAATTTCGGCTCTGTAATAAACCCGAACTCCTCATCTATAACAGGTAAGTTGGAAGAGGTTTCTCTCATGCTTGGATCATAAATGTTCCCTTCAGGAATAGGGGTAAGTAAATTCTCTGCCTCTTTCTGGCGTCTTCTTTCTTCTAGTAAGAAAGCCCTCTGCTTTCTACCGCTAGCATTTCTGCACTGAGTTCTTTGTAGCGGAGCGTCCGGCAGTCTTTCATTAACTGCAGCGACTAAGCCCCTAGTCGGCATAGCTATCATGGACGGTAGGTGATTGGGCCCCTCCATCGGGTCTTGTTGTGCCATCACATTCTTTCCCTTCAGTGATGAATTGTATTTGGTGGTCAACCTTAGCAGTGAGGGCAGCCCTTCCTTTCCCTGTCGGCTGATGACATCCATTAGATGCCCTTCATAATCCATGTCAACTTTACTAAATTCTATGTAAAAGTCTATGGTGTCGCCCTGCGGTGACATTTTCTTGTTGAGTGTGAGGTTCTAGCAATCTTTAAAGGCGAATATCAACCTCGGGACTGACATTTCTTAGCAGACGATAGGAAAAATGTCAGTGAGTTTAAACTTAGCGTGAACTAGAACAAAACGAAGCATTTATTAAAGGAAATTTTAGTTTATTTTGCTGAAGAAGTCATTTATTTGTGTATGCATTTTGTTTAATTTAGTAAGATATTAAGTTTAAAAAGAGAACATTAAAGTTTGTAATTTTAAAAAATTCTCATTATGTTGAGGTTAATCTTATAACAAAGATTTTGGTCCCGGTCACAGACATTTGGCCACGTAGATAGCTTCAAAACAATCAAAATTTCAAAATTTCAAATTAAGCGATGCCAAGCAATGTCAGGTTGTGTAGTATGTCTTTAAGTATCATCCGCTGATTGGTAGCATGGGTATTTCACCCTAAAAATCTACTAATTGGTAGGCTCCTCCTGTATAGACCTTTTCAACGACAAATAGTCCCTTTTAAGTTGGCTTGAATTTTCCAC
The DNA here is from genome assembly GCA_002079205.1 of Phalaenopsis hybrid cultivar. Classification (NCBI taxonomy): domain Eukaryota; kingdom Viridiplantae; phylum Streptophyta; class Magnoliopsida; order Asparagales; family Orchidaceae; genus Phalaenopsis; species Phalaenopsis hybrid cultivar. Next base: position 127,071 of record JXCR01094248.1, read on the forward strand.
CTATCTTGCGGCATGTGAAAATAGACCTTTTAAGCAAGTGTACAAGGTCCACAACTTTGAATGTCCTTAGGCGGACCAATTTGTCATGAGCTTGTGCAATCTTTGCCTGGTAAAGTTCTAAGTGTTGTTGTGCTTCAAGTCATTTTCCCTCAAGACTCTCTAGTTCTTCAAGTTTGAGTTTTGCACTTTCTTCTATTGTGAGTTGGTTAGCAACAACGACTCTGAGAGACGGCATCTCAATTTCTAACGGTAGCACGACCTCGGACCCGTACACGAGCATGTGGAGTGTACACTGAGTGGGAGTCCTGAACATCGTCCGGTAGGCCCACAAGGCTTCTAACTGTTTGTTGTGCCAATCCCTTTTATTTTCATCCAGTGTTTTCTTTAAAATCTGTACCAATTTCTTATTGAAGGCTTCAACTAGGCCATTTGCTCTGGGATAGTAAACTGTAGAGTATCTCCAATCTATCCCATGTCTTTTGACAAAATTGTTGATTTTGGTCCTTTTAAAAGTTGTCCTATTATCAGAAATTATTCTTCGCGGTACTCCAAAATAATAGATGATTTGGATTTTAAGAAATTAAAGGACGTGCTGTGCAGTAACCTCTCGTAACGATACTTCCTCTGCCCGTTTGGAGAAGTAATCTATAGCGGCAAGTATAAACCTGTGTCCTTTGGAAGATGGAGGGTCTATTAGACCTATTATGTCCGTGCCCCAACACTTGAATGGCCATGATGCAATTATTGGGTGTAGCACATTCGGAGGCTGGTGCAAGAACACCCCATGCACTTAGTACTGGTGACATCTTCTGACTATATCCATGCAGTCTCACATCATTGCTGGCAAATAATATCCAAGTCTTTTGATTTTTATTTTCATCTTTGATCCCAACTGGTAAGCACCACACAATCTGACATGTGTTTCTTTGAAAATATTATGTGCTTCTATTTTGCTTAAACATCGTAGCCACATCTGTTCGAATGATCTCCTGTAGAGGACGTCACATACTAGAGCGTATGACATAGCCTTTTTTATAATGTGATGTGCCTCAGACTAATTCTCTGGTATCTTTCTAGTATGCAAATATTCTATTAATAGCTTATGCCAATCTTCATTGATATCAGTAACTGCATTTATCGCTTCTTCTTTTCCGAGCTTGTGTAGAGTTTCAAGGTTGATTTGAGACAAAACTTATCTTTCTTGTATTGTGATTACAATGGAATCCTCCAGGGAGCACGCTAGTTCTTTTGGGAGTTTTGATAGAGCGTCAGCTTGGGCTTTATCTCCCCTATGAATCTAGTAGAAAATCACATTGGGGATCTGCTCCACCAGCTTCATCGTGTACTGATGGTATTCTGCTAATCTCGGTTTGAAAATTTTATATTATTTTGCGACTTGCTTGATGATGAGCTGAGAGTCGTCATAGATGGCTATGCTTGTTATATCCGTTGAGATTGTCAATTCCAATTCGGTGATTAGGGCTTCATATTCTGCTTCAGTGTTGACGCACAACTCTGTCAGGTGGTATGAGAACCTTAACATACCCTTTTCTGGCGCGATAAAGATCAAACCGATCCTTGCTTTGCATAGTATGATTGTGCCTGATCCTTTGTCTTTTCTAGCTGATGAAGCACCATCAAAGTAGATTTCCCAGCATTGCGTACTGGAGAATTTCATTTATAGTATTTGCTCATCTGGCAACTCATTGTTGTGAGGGGACCCAGCTAGCAGTGGGTGTGCGGTGAGAAAGTCTACTAGAATCTGTCCCTTGATAACATGGAGGGGAACACAAGTTATATCAAATTGCAATAAGATCATTAACCATCTTGCTAGACGTCCGAAGAGTGTTGGTCGGGTCATCAAATATTGCAACGGGTTAACTTTTGAAATTAGGGTATGTTAGCAGTATTTTAGTTAGAGTTGTTGCCCATTAGAAGCTATCGGCCGCAGGAATCAAAATCTTGCCCGCTTCAGAAGGAAATTTTAATTTACATATATATAGTTTTAGAAAAATATAAAATCAAACTGACCCCATACTTTTCACAGTTTAAATTAAAGAGCACTATACCCCAAACCATGTATCTATGATAAAGGATAAACACAAGACTTGAGGATGAGGCTCGATCAAACAAACTAAGAAATATATGACATCCGTTTGGTCNTAAACTGACCCCATACTTTTCATAGTTTAAATTAAAGAGCGCTATACCCCAAACCCTGTATCTATGATAAAGGATAAATACAAGACTTGAGGATGAGGCTCGATCAAATAAACTAAGAAATATATGACATCCGTTTGGTCTATCAAACCGTTTTATTTGCAAATAATTTCTCATATTTAATATGAAAAATTAAATAAGGTACATAAAAGCTGGGTTGGTACAAGCTTCCTATCAGGGGAAGCCCCTAAAATTACTTACATCTTAAATGACCAAAGTCACCTTTAAAAACTCTCAATAAAAATCAAGAAATATTATCTTCAAGGAGTTCAAAATGATAGAACGTTTCAACGAGATCAGACGTAGAGGTGTGAAAGAAGAATGACTCAAATTTAGAACATTTTATTGTAGAGTCCAAAAGAGAAAGAACTAGGGGATGTCACAGATCCTGGGGAGAACCTTGGTGACTTCCCAAGCTATCCTAATGTTTGGCTTCAATTTTAAGGAAAAAATATTTGAATGTTTCATTATGCCAATTTTATTAGTTAGGGCTTATATTCATGTGAAACGATCACACAAATAGCTTGGAAGATGTGAGGATTTAGGACGTGAAAAATGACAATCTCGGAATCCTAAGACGAGTTAGGGCTTATATTGTACAACAGAGCTGTACAAAGGCCTAAAATATGAGGTGAGGATTTATGTTGCATAAGCAGACAACCTTGAAATCCTATGGCTTGGTTGTTTAATTAAAAGGAAGGAAGTTGGTTTAGTTGAGGAAGACATGTTTTGCTGTTGAAGATGGCCATGCTGCCCACCATGCTAGCTCCAAGCTCCTTTCCATGACGAGTTTAATTTTTCTAGGATGTCAAGTTATGATGTCAAATCCGGTGGCCCTATGGTTGAAATTCTTTAAATTTTATGGGACATGTTAAAGTTGATTGTGAGCGACACCGGTTAGGATCCTACGGTTCCCCCGTTCCTGCACCACTATTGTCTATTGGATTCACTTAGTCCAAATGAATTACTAAACTCAACTTAATGAGTTCCATACTTTCATTTAGACCGCGAGAAACCTTGTTAGCAACAGTAGGATACCTCCTCCAAGGGATTCCCGACCATCCGATAGAGACCTCTTAATTTAGTTTTAGTTGTGATTTTTGTGATGTTTGTGATTAAATTTTGAGTCGTTTTATATTTTGAATGTTGTGGGGTGAATTTTATATTGGTTGATTTTACATTTGGTTTTGGTTTTGGTTTCGTGGCTATCCTAATAGTTTTAGTTTTCATGCAAAGTGACATTATTTTTTAACATGCAAGTTTTGTAAGCATAAAAAGTACAGTATGAAAGTACAATAAAGACGACATTATAAACTATAAAAAGCGTACCTGAAGATTCTTTTTGTTCCCCCACCTGAAACTCAAAATGCATGTGGGAGCACCTTATATAAAGCAGAAAAATAAGGTTTTAGTGATCTACCCAACCCTAGGTCTTATCTTTGTGGGGTCCCTATTGACTTGGTTAAGGTTGATTTCGTCAAGCAAAACATATTAAGTTTAGTAGACATTTAAGGTATCCAACAACTCTGGAGAAAGAAGCAAGTCCATGCTTCCCTCTCACTACCTGGTGAAAATTGTAGAGCTCATTTAAACTTATTATATTGCTTAATAACTCATCCTTTAAATACCTTTAAAGCTAAGTGAACATTCATGTTTCAATTATTCCTAAGAGTAGGGTAATTATCACTTATAATTTAATTTGAGAATTATGTGGGTGAAGACCCATAAAGGGGAAAGTTAATGTTGTTGAGACACTTAGCCAACTTGTTAATTTGGGCTTGTAGTGTTTTTAAGTTGTTCTGTTTTAATTATGTTTACTTCTCTAATCCTCATTTAATCAAATTTGATTTAGCTTAGGTCATTACTAAGCCCTTTAGACTTTTGATAGATATATTAGTTATATTTTGAAAGAGATTAAATTTTTAGGTGATGATGATTCATTATCAAAATTTTTAAAATTCATTTGAATCATTAAATAGTGGTATTAAATTGGTGGGTTATTAACACCCAAAACCATACCCCCTGAGTCTAGGATCATTTAATTCGATAAGACTCCCAAAGTTTGATAATTTAAGGGAATTACTAAATTATCTTTTAATTAATAAAAAATGAGATCCGTTTCTACCAAATAACTTCCTTGTGTTTCAATCATCAAAATATGATGATTATGATCAGAGGTTACCCATTCCCCTCTCTTGAATTAAGCCTAAATGTTAATTAAGGCTAAATTTCCAAAATTACACTTTTGCCCCTAGGCCTCTAATACTTCATAATTCATCAAATTTAGTTCAAATGACCTTTGAATTTTTATTCCACCTCACTCATGGGTGAATTATAACATCATAGGAGAAAATTTGATTTTTCAAATTTTAATTTAATTTATATAGTTATTTATATGCAAGAAATAGGATTTTTTAAAGAAAAATACATAACTTGATCAAGGAAAAGCCTAATCCCTTGAAATTTTTACTATATTTAGGCTTAGACCAANTGAAATCGTTTTATTTGCCAATAATTTCTCACATTTAATATGAAAAATTAAATAAGGTACATATAAAGCTGGGTTGGTACAAGCTTCCTATAAGGAGAAGCCCCTAAAATTACTTACATCTTAAATGACCGAAGTCACCTTTAAAAACTCTCAATAAAAATCAAGAAATATTATCTTCAAGGAGTTCAAAATGGTAGAACGTTTCAACGAGATCAGACGTAGAGGTGTGAAAGAAGAATGACTCAAATTTGGAACATTTTATTGTAGAGTCCAAAAGAGGAAGAACTAGGGGATGTCACAGATCCGGGGGAGAACCTCGGTGACTTCCCAAGCTATCATAATGTTTGGCTTCAATTTTAAGAAAAAATTATTTGAATGTTTCATTATGCCAATTTTATTAGTTAGGGCTTATGTTCATGTGAAACGATCACACAAATAGCTTGGAAGTTGTGAGGATTTAGGACGTGAAAAATGACAATGTCGGAATCCTAAGACGAGTTAGGGCTTATATTGTATAACAGAGCTGTACAAAGGCCTAAAATATGAGGTAAGGATTTATGTTGCATAAGCAAACAACCTTGAAAACCTATGGCTTGGTTGTTTAATTCAAAGGAAGGAAGTTCGTTTAGTTGAGGAAGACATGTTTTGCTGTTGAAGATGGCCATGCTGCCCACCATGCTAGCTCCAAGCTCCTTGCCATGACGAGTTTAATTTTTCTAGGATGTCAAGTTATGCTGTCAAATCAGGTGGCCCTATGGTTGAAATTCTTTAAATTTTATGGGACATGTTAAAGTTGATTAGAGCGAAACCGATTAGGTTCCTACGGTTCCCCCATTTCGACACCACTATTGTCTATTGGATTCACTTAGTCCAAATGAATTACTAAACTCAACTTAATGAGTTCCATACTTTCATTTAGACCGCGAGAAGCCTCGTTAGCAATAGTAGGATACCTCCTCCAAGGGATTCCCGATCCGATAGAGACCTCTTAATTTAGTTTTAGTTGTGATTTTTGTGATGTTTGTGATTAAATTTTGAGTTGTTTTATATTTTGAATGTTGTGGGGGTGAATTTTTATTGGTTGATTTTAATTTTTGTTTTTGTTTTGGTTTCGTGGCTATCCTAACAGTTTTGGATTTCATGCAAAGTGACATTATTTTTTAACATGCAAATTTTGTAAGCATAAAAAGTACAGTATGAAAGTACAATAAAGACGACATTATAAACTATAAAAAGAGTACCTGAAGATTCTTTTTGTTCCCCCACCTGAAACTCAAAATGCATGTGGGAGCACTTTATATAAAGCAGAAAAATAAGGTTTTAGTGATCTACCCAACCCTAGGTCTTATCTTTGTGGGGTCCCTATTGCCTTGGTTAAGGTTGATTTCGTCAAGCAAAACATATTAAGTTTAGTAGACATCGAGGTATCCAACAACTCTGGAGAAAGAAGCAGGTCCATGCTTTCCTCTCACTACCTGGTGAAAATTCTAGAGCTCATTTAAACTTATTATATTGCTTAATAGCTCATCCTTTAAATACCTTTAAGGCTAAGTGAACATTGATGTTTCAATTATTCCTAAGAGTAGGGTAATTATCACTTATAATTTAATTTGAGAATTATGTGGGTGAAGACCCTTAAAGGGGCAAGTTAATGCTGTTGATACACTTAGCCAACTTGTTAATTTGGGCTTGTAGTGTTTTTAAGATGTTCAGTTTTAATTATGTTTACTTCTCTAATCCTCATTTAATCAGATTTGATTTAGCTTAGGTCATTACTAAGCCCTTTAGACTTTTGATAGATATATTAGTTATATTTTGAAAGAGATTAAATTTTTAGGTGATGATGATTCATTATAAAAATTTTTAAAATTCATTTGAATCATTAAATGTTGGTATTAAATTGGTGGGTTATTAACACCCAAAACCATACCCCTTGCGTCTAGGATCATTTAATTTGATAGACTCCAAAAGTTTGATAATTTAAGGGAATTACTAATTTATCTTTTAATTAATAAAAAATGAGATCCGTTTCTACCAAATAACCCCCTTGTGTTTCAATCATCAAAATATGATGATTATGATCAGAGGTAACTCATTCCCCTCTCTTGAATTAAGCCTAAATGTTAATTAAGGCTAAATTTCCAAAATTACACTTTTGCCCCTAGGCCTCTAATACTTCATAATTCATCAATTTTAGTTCAAATGACCTTTGAATTTTTATTCCACCTCACTCATGGGTGAATTAAGACATCATAGGAGAAAATTTGATTTTCAAATTTTAATTTAATTTATATAGTTATTTATATGCAAGAAATAGGATTTCTTAGAGAAAAATACATAACTTGATCAAGGAAAAGCCTAATCCCTTGAAATTTTTACTATATTTAGGCTTAGACCAAAGAATCATTGGGATCAAATTTCATTATATATTAAGGTATATTTGAATTTTAAGAATTATTTTAAGTTTTGAGCATTTATTAATTATATAATATTTTAAATGTGGAAAATTAATTTTTACATTTTTATTAAATCTCTANGATATATTGAGTTATATTTGAATTTTACGAATTATTTTAAGTTTTTGAGCATTTATTAATTATATAATATTTTAAATGTGGAAAATTAATTTTTACATTTTTATTAAATCTCTATGAGGTTAATGAACCTAGAGAAACAAAATTCCATATTTTTATGATTTTTCTTTGAATTTTTAAATTATTTTAGTGAAAATCCATTTTTAAACTTTAAAAATAATTTTAAGCTTCAAAATTCAATATCTTCACTTAGAAAATCAGGAAAAATATCTCAATTGTTCCTAAGTGCTTAACAAATAATTTAGAAGATGTCCATGAATTTTATTATCTTTCTGATTTTTTTCATTTTCTTAATTATTTAAATATTAAAAATAGGCTAAAAATGAAGTTTTTATTTTAACTATCATTTTATTTTTCGAAAATTCCTCTAAGAACAAAGAACTCCAAAAACTAATTTTTATAATTATTTAAGTTATGTTTTAATTATTAAAAATCATTTTTATATTTTAATTGTTCAAAATCATTTTAATATTAAAAAGGCACTTAACATAGAAAATCAATTTGAGTTTTCAAAGGAGCTCCAAATGTTTTGAAATTTTTATGGGGAGTTCTCTAAACTTCAAATTTTAGTGGAGAGTTAAAATCAAGTCATTTAGATGTTTATATTTCCCAAAATTAATTTTTTTTACATTTTAGGGTTTGTGCAAATTAGGTGCATTCTTAATGACTTAGATCATGAAACATTTTCCAAAGGGTTCACTGGTCATGGCAAGGCTTCCAAAATTTTCTTGGAATTTTTTAAGCAACATGCTAATTATTATGATTAATTTATGAAAATAATAGACATAGAATTGAAAAAATATGGATCTCTGTCTAGAGATCTCTTCTGACTTTGGAAAAATCAGAGAATGTTTCCTAAGAAAGAGGTAATAACATGCCAAATTTCAAGCCATGGTAAAATTTCCACATGCATGGAGAATCAAAAGACTCAAAATAGTATGTAATTAATTAAAAATACAATATGTATCAAATGAAGTTCAAACAATTTCCAGATTGCTTTCCTCTGTTCATCGAGCAGGAGGGAATTTTATTTTTTTTTTTGATTTTCCTACACCAAGATATGGATTTTTGAAGTTAGGGATCATTTTCTAATTTACTTAATTCCTTATTTATCTATTTAAACACACGGTGCTGACTAGATCTTAGGTAGCTCTGAAAACAAGTGTGGTGCGCTCTGGTTTGACGTCGCTATCCACGTAGCCGCTGACTCGGCCCGTGCCTTATGAACTGAAGCGTTGTCTGGCTTCATCTCATCCGTTGATGAGATAAACACGCGATTAAACGGCTCCCCATCATAATCACCAAATAAGCTAACCTCTGACCATTAAAACTAAAACCCTAAGATCTCACTCATTTCTTCACATCCATACGGTAATCATGCCATTAAATTAGCTCTAATCAAATGGAGGATTAAAACAAACTCGGTAAGAGGGGAAGTTTAATACCTTTGCTATGAGAAGGGAAGCTTAAATTAGAGGTGCTTGGCATGTTTTTTGGAGGTCTAAGGAGGCTAGGGATTGAGCCTCTTGCTGAGGTGAATGATCTAGGTATGAATTTTACCAAGCTTGATTTCAAGTGTTGGTATAAAGCTATGCTAGGGGCTCTATATGAGGGGAATTTGATGGGGCTTCTTCTTCTTTTACTGTGGTGACGGTGTGGGTGAGTTTAATTTGATTTTGGTGAAGTTTAGACGTGCGAAGAGCTTGGTCTTGTCTTCGGTAAGGTTTTGAGCTAAAAAATTGAACTCCGGGAAGGGGATTTAGGGCAATGGGGTAGTTGGGTTGCACTGTGGGTCTCAAAGAAGCTCAGGGAGTGATTTTGAAGGATCTCCTTCAGAAAATTTCCGCACCACTCCCATTGGCCATGGAGGTGAGCTTTTATTAAAGTGGCTAATGGTGGCTCTGTGGGTCAATTGAAGGGTGCAAAGTGCTTCCTATGCGGAGGACAGAGAGGCTCTAAACTTAAAATTGGATGAGGTGGCCTCAAGGTTTAAATTGGATTTTGAATTTTTGGGGGTGGATCACAATTTTGGTGTTTTTTGGCCATTAGGCTTCCCGGCCAGGCCAGGGGAGGTGGCTAGGAGGTTAGGTGAGCCAGGGGAATCTGTCACAATAATTAAATGGGTTGGTGTTTAGTTTTGGCAAAAAAATCCTTAGTAGAACATAATTTGGAATGAAATCCCTTGATTTTGGGATCCCTTAGTTCATGGCTCATTTGGGTAGTTCCATGGGGTTTAGTCTGGTCAATNGAAATAATTTAGAAGATGTCCATGAATTTCATTATCTTTCTGATTTTTTTCATTTTCTTAATTATTTAAATATTAAAAATAGGATAAAAATGAAATTTTTATTTTAACTATCATTTTATTTTTTGAAAATTCCTCTATGAACAAAGAACTCCAAAAACTAATTTTTATAATTATTTGAGTTATGTTTTAATTATTAAAAATCATTTTTGTATTTTAATTATTCAAAATCATTTTAATATTAAAAAGGCACTTAAAATAGAAAATCAATTTGAGTTATCAAAGGAGCTCCAAATGTTTTGAATTTTTTATGGGGAGTTCTCTAAACTTCAAATTATAGTGGAGAGTTAAAATCATGTGATTTAGATGTTTATATTTCCCAAAATTAATTTTTTTTTGCATTTTAGGGTTTGTGCAAATTAGGTGCATTCTTAATGACTTAGATCATGAAACATTTTCCAAAGGGTTCACTGGTCATGGCAAGGCTTCCAAAATTTTCTTGGAATTTTTTAAGTAACATGCTAATTATTATGATTAATTTATGAAAATAATAGACATAGAATTGAAAAATATGGATCTCTGTCTAGAGATCTCCTCTGACTTTGGAAAAATCAAAGAATGTTTCCTAAGAAAGAGGTAATAACATGCCAAATTTCAAGCCATGGTAAAATTTCCACATGCATGGAGAATCAAAAGACTCAAAATAGTATGTAATTAATTAAAAATAAAATATGTATCAAATGAAGTTCAAACAATTTCCAGATTGCTTTGCTCTGTTCATCGAGCAGGAGGGTATTTTTATTTTATTTTTGTGATTTTCCTACACCAAGATATGGATTTTTGAAGTTAGGGATCATTTTCTAATTTACTTAATTCCTTATTTATCTATTTAAACATGCGGTGCTGACTAGATCTTAGGCAGCTCTGAAAACAAGTGTGGTGCGCTCTGGTTTGACGTCGCCATCCACGTAGCCGCTGACTCGGCCCGTGCCTTATGAACCGAAGCATTGTCTGGCTTCATCTCATCCATTGATGAGATAAACAAGCGATTAAACGGCTCCCCAGCATAATTCCCAAATAAGCTAACCTCTGACCGTTAAAACTAAAACCCTAAGATCTCACTCATTTCTTCACATCCATACGGTAATCATGCCATTAAATTAGCTCTAATCAAATGGAGGATTAAGACAAACTCGGTAAGAGGGGAAGTTTAATACCATTGCTATGAGAAGGGAAGCTTCAGTCAAAGGTGCTTGGCATGTTTTTGGAGGTCTAAAAAGGCTAGGGATTGATCCTCTTGCTGAGGTGAATGATCTAGGTATGAATTTTACCAAGCTTGATTTCAAGTGTTGGCCTAAAGCTATGCTAGGGGCTCTGTATGAGGGGAATTTGACGGGGCTTCTTCTTCTTTCACTGTGGTGATGGTGTGGGTGAGTTTAATTTGATTTTGGTGAAGTTTAGAGGTGCGGAGAGCTTGGTCCTGTCTTTGGTAAGGTTTTGAGCTCAAAAATTGAACTCCGACAAAGGGATTTAGGGCAATGGGGTAGTTGTGTTGCACTGTGGGTCTCAAGTAAGCTCAGGGAGTGATTTTGAAGGATCTCCTTTAGAAAATTTCAGCACCACTCCCATTGGCCATGGAGGTGAGCTTTTATTAAAGTGGCTAATGGTGGCTCTGTGGGTCAATTGAAGGGTGCAAAGTGCTTCCTATGTGGAGGACAGAGAGGCTCTAAACTTAAAATTGGATGAGGTGGCCTCAAGGTTTGAATTGGATTTTGAATTTTTGGGGGTGTATCACAATTTTGGTGTTTTTTGGCCACTAGGCTTCACGACCAGGCCAGGGGAGGTGGCTAGGAGGTTAGGTGAGCCAGGGGAATCTGTCACAATAATTAAATGGGTTGGTGTTTAGTTTTGGAAAAAAAATCCTTAGTATAAGATAACTTGGAATCAAATCCCTTGATTTTGGGATCCCTTAGTTCATGGCTCATTTGGGTAGTTCCATGGGGTTTAGTCTGGTCAATAAGGTTTAAATTTTTGCTGTGGTGGTCTTTGGTTGGTCAATTTGGCTTGATTGGGTCAATTTTTGGTAAAGGGGTCCATGTAGGTCAATTTGGCTTAACGCGGGTTTGGCTTAGGCTAGCCATGACCATGAGCACAATTGATTAATCAAAATTGAGTAGATGATAGTCATGAATATTTATGGTGAAGACTTGAAATAATTTTGAGTTCAATTGGGGGTCCAATTTGAGGGATTTTGAAATTTTGATCAATTTAGGCATGTTGGGCTAAACTTGGGTCTAGATTGGGATAGGCTTGGGCTAAGTCCAAATTGATTGTTGAAAATGGTCAATAGGAATGTCATGAAGAGTTTTCAACATAATTGGCTGCCAATTTTGGGGTTAGGGCAATCCATTTGGTTAAATTTGGAGACATAGCCAATTTGGGGCAAATTTGAGGATTTTTGATTTCAAGTTGAAATAAAATGAAATTGAGGCCTCACCAATTCCAATTGAAAGTCAAGTTTGATGTTTAGGAATATTATGAAGAGCTTTNTGGGTTTGGCTTAGGCTAGCCATGACCTTGACCACAATTTATTGATAAAAATTGAGTAGTTGATAGTCATGAATATTTATGGTGAAGACTTGAAATGATTTTGAGTTCAATTGGAGGTCCAATTTGAGGGATTTTGAAATTTTGATCAATTTAGGCATGTTGGGCTAAACTTGGGTCTAGATTGGGATAGGCTTGGGCTAAGTCCAAATTGATTGTTGAAAATGGTCAATAGGAATGTCATGAAGAGTTTTCAACATAATTGGCTGCAAATTTTGGGGTTAGGGCAATCCATTTGGTTAAATTTGGAGACAGCCAATTTGGGGCAAATTTGGGGATTTTTGATTTCAAGTTGAAATTAAATGAAATTGAGGCCTCACCAATTCCAATTGAAAGTCAAGTTTGATGTTTAGGAATATTATGAAGAGCTTTCAACATAAATTATGAAAAATTAAGTAGGCTATAGGTTCAATTTGGTGAGATCAAGTCATATGACCAAAATTGGGGGTTTGACCTAGATCAAAATTGAGCTCAAAGCATGGACCAATTGAGCTTGGATTTAGTTTATGTTATTTATATGGAAGTGTTTAAAAATTTTATGAAGAGTTTTCAACATAAATTATGAAAAATTGAGTAGGTTATAGGTTCAATTTGGTGAGATCAAGTCATATAGCCAAAATTGGGGTTTGACCTAGATCAAAATTGGGCTCAAAACATGGGCCANGAAATTGAGCTCAAAGCATGGACCAATTGATCTTGGATTTGGTTTATGTTATTTATATGGAAGTGTTTAAAAATGTTATGAAAAGTTTTCAACATAAATTACGAAAAATTGAGTAGGTTATAGGTTCAAATTGGTGAGATCAAGTCATATAGCCAAAATTGGGGTTTGACCTAGATCAAAATTGGGCTCAAAACATGGGCCAATTGAGCTTGGATTTGGTTTAGATTTTTTATATGCAAGGTGATTTTGAGTTTAGGATTGAAATTTAGGGAAATTGGGACCAATTTGATGGACATTTGAGGTAAATTTGGGGAAATTGTGCCTTTGAAGGCAATTTTGAGGTTTTGGTCAAAATGGTCAAATTGGTCAAATTAGGTCATGTGGTAGTTAAGAAAAATTAAATTGAGAATATGTGTATTGTTTTAGAAAATTTTGGGATTTTTTGGAATTTTTGAAATTTGGGCTAAGGAGGGGTATTTTGGTAATTTAGCAATTTTAGGTGATTTTGAGTAATTTGTTTGTTTTCAAAAGATTTGAAATGATTTTTGAACAAATTTGGTTATTTTNGAGAAAAATTAAATTGAGAATATGTGTAATGTTTTGGAAAATTTTGGGGTTTTTTGAAATTTTTGAAATTTTGGGCTAAGGAGGGGTATTTTGGTAATTTGGCAACTTTAGGTGATTTTGAGTAATTTGTTTGTTTTCAAAAGATTTGAAATGATTTTTGAACAAATTTGGTTATTTTGGGTAAATTTGGGAATTTTGGCCAAATTTAGAGTTTCAAGGGTACTTAGGTAATTTTGGGGAGTTTAGAGGCTAAAAGGCCAAGTTAGAATTTTTTGGTAGAATTGGATGCCAACCACCATAAATGAGCTCTGGACAAATGGAAACCCCATTTGAATCCTCTATGTACTATTCTTTACTAAACACTAGCCTAGGGCCAGAGGGTTTAGGGGACCATCTACATGAGTCTCCTAAAGGATTAAGGGATCAAAGTCAAGGAATTTTAGGTTTAGGGTATTTGTAAGTGATTGTGAGTGAGGTGATTGTAGTAAGCACCTTATCTCTAGACCAACACCCAGAGTCAACCTTAAGGGCAAGAAGTCCGATGGGAACTCACCTTGAGCTCCNTGGTTATTTTGGGTAAATTTGGGAATTTTGGCCAAATTTAGAGTTTCAAGGGTACTTAGGTAATTTTGGGGAGTTTAGAGGCTAAAAGGCCAAGTTAGAATTTTTTGGTAGAATTGGGGTGCCAACCACCATAAATGAGCTCTGGACCAATGGAAACCCCAATTGAGTCCTCTATGTACTATTCTTTGCTAAACCCTAGCCTAGGGCCAGAGGGTTTAGGGGACCATCTACATGAGTCTCTCAAAGGATTAATGGATCAAAGTCAAGGAATTTTGGGTTTAGGGTATTTCTGAGTGACTGTGAGTGAGATGATTGTAGTGAGTGCCTTATCTCTAGACCAACACCCAGAGTCAACCTTAAGGGCAAGAAGTCCGATGGGAACTCACCTTGAGCTCCCCCATATTGACCCCACCTACTAGGTGCTAGAGGTTAGGACCACTATGTGTAATTTCAAGTTAAGTAAAGAGGAGTTTGAAATTTCTAATGGTGAGGGTTCCATTTCTAGTTTTTCTAGGAATAGTCAATAGGAAAGACCTATGGCTAGACCCTAGGCTACTAAAGAGGAAAACTAGACCTCAACAAGAAGAGAGGTCAACAAATGAACCCCCAATCAGTGTGGTGTGTTGGGCAAGCACACTGCGTGTATTGGCATTGATCGATGAGATCAACAAAACTAATATATACTCTTAAGTCAACAAACATAATAGGAATGTAGAATTTAAGTTTTCTATTTGTTTCCATTGGGGAATTAGTAGGTGAATATTTAATCGAGATCATGAGGTAGGAACTCTCTCTAGGGATTGGAGAGTGGATTTTGAGTTATGAAGTTTCAGATGTTTACTGAGGATGCGAATCAGTTTATAGGTACTGACCCCAAGGTGGGAATTGAAGTTTAGGTATTAATTTTAGAAGAGGGTCAGAGGTTAAGTATCGACCTCGAAAAGAGAGGAATTAGAAGTTAAGAACTGATTCCAAATTGAGAATCAAAAGTTAAGGATCAAACTAAAAAGAGAGTCGGAAGTCAAGGACCGATCTCGAAAAGAGAAAAATCAAAAGTTAAGGACTGATTCCAAAATAAGCATTGAAAGTTAATGATCAATCACAAAATAGAGGATCAGAAGTTAAGGACCAATCTCAAAAAGAGAGGAATCAGAAGTTAATGATTGATTCTAAAATAAGGATTGAAAGTTAAGGATCAATCACAAAAGAGAGGATCAAAGGTTAAGGACTAACCTCAAAAGAAGTGAATTAGAAGTTAAGGACTGATTCTAAAATGTGAATTGAAAGTTAAATATCATTCTCGAAGGATAGTCGGCAGTTAAGGACTGATCTCAAAAAGAGAGGAATAAGAAGTTAAGGACTCATTCCAAAATAAGGATTGAAAGTAAAGATAAATCACAAAAGTGAGCATTAGAATTTAAGGACTGATGTCAAAAAGAAAGGAATCATAAGTTAAGGACTATATGAATTGAAAGTTAAGGATCAATCACAAAAGAGATGATTGGAAGTTATGGACCAACCTCGAAAGAAGTGAATCAAAAGTTAAGGACTGATTCCAAAATGATAATTGAAAGTTAATGATCAATATCAAAAGAGGGTTGGAAGTTAAGGACCGACCTAAAAAAAAATGAATCAGAAGTTAAGGGCTGATTCTAAAATCAGAATTGGAAGTTAATGATCAATCTCAAAAGAGTGTCAGAATTTAAGGACTGACCTCAAAAGAAGTGATTCAAAAGTTAAGGAGTGATTCTAAAATGAGAATTAAAAGTTAGTGATCAATCTAAAAAGAGAGTCAGAAGTTAAGGACTGATTTTAAAATGAGAATTGAAAGTTAAGGATCAATCTCGAAGGATAGTCGGAAGTTAAGGACCGACCTCAAAAGAGTGAATCAGAAGTTTGGGACTGATTCAAAAAATTAGAATTGAAAGTTAATAATGATCAATCTTAAAAGAGTCAGAGGTTAAGAACCGACCTCAAAAGAGTGAATCAGAAGTTAGGGACTGATTCAAAAATGAGAATTAAAAGTTAAGGATCAATCTTAAAAGAGAGAGTTGGAGATTAAGGACCAACCTCAAAAGAGTGAATCAGAAGTTAGGGACTGATTCCAAGATGAGAATTGAAAGTTAAGGATCAATCTCAAAAGAGAGGGTCGGAAGTTAAAGATCGACCTCAAAAGAGTGAATCGGAAGTCAAGGACTGATTCAAAAATCAAAATTGAAAGTTAAAGATCAATCACAAAAGAGAGTCGGAAGTTAAGGACCGACCTAAAAAAGTAGTGAATCAGAAGTTAAGGAGTGATTCAAAAATGAAAATTGAAAGTTAATGATCAATCTCAAAAGAGAGTCAGCAGTTAAAAACTGACCTAAAAAAGAAGTGAATCAGAAGTTAAGGACTGATTCAAAAATGAGAATTGAAAGTGAATGATCAATCTCAAAAGAGAGTCAGAAGTTAAGGACCGACCTTAAAACGAGTGAATTAAAAGTTACGGACTGATTCTGAAGTGAGAATTGAAAGTTAATGATTAATCTCAAAAGAGAGTCAAAAGTTAAGGACTGACCTCAAAAAGAGTGAATCAGAAGTTAAGAATTGATTTTAAAATGAGAATTGAAAGTTAATTAGCAATCTCGAAAGAGAGTCGGAAGTTAAGGACCGACTTCGAAAGAAGTGAATCAGAAGTTAAAGACTAATTCTAAAATGAGAATTGGTGGTGTTGAATCCAAAGATATATGTCATGTCCAAATGTTGACATTTTTGAAGAAGATTTGTGAAATTTTGTGAGGTTTTGTGCGGAACGTGAAACTCCATGGGGTTGCTAAGAGAACTAGTTCAGACAAAAATAGTTGTGTTGTGCGAGCAAAGAGTAGGAGACCTCAAAATCATGAGAATCAACTCAACAGATTTATTTCACTTCTTGTTGTTTTTATCATGTTTAATTTTCAAAATATGTTTTTCAATAATTAAATTTTATTTGGTTGATGATTTTTTTTAAAGAGATTTGTTTTGTTGTTTGTTTGTTATTATTATTTATTATAACTTTTTATTTAAAATTTATTATCTTAAAAAATTTTATTGTTTTGCTCTTTTTTCATTGTAATCTCGAACCAACAGACAAATTTTTGAAAGAACTTCATTCATCTGCTCCAATAAGTATTACAGGTTAGGTGTAGGCCAAAGCCTCAAAAAGTACAATTCGTAGATTGCATCAAAGTACATCCAAAAATAGGCCATGCCAAGTACATATCCTAAACTAAGCATGTATAATACATATCATATCCATTGTAATGTAGTGTAGCAAAATGGAAGGGAATCCTCTGAATGTCTGTTCCTGGAGTGACAAGCTCCTGATCGAGCAGACCTTCTATGACACACTCGAGGACAAGAATTCCCTTTGCATGTACTTAGAGGTGCAACCCTCTCATAGATCATATGATAGCAGCTCTTCCAGCTCTGGATCTGGTTGAAATCCATATGTCATTTTAATGTTGTCCATTCATTGAAAGGTCACAGACACCCTACGGTGTCACACCCCTATTATACAGTCTCTAGTGATGTCCATCCCATTTCCTTTAAGAACTAGCACTGAACCAACAGGCATCAAAATTTCTGCAACTCCACTGAATTTGCCAGAACCAATGACATCAATTTATTTTCCAAATAGGATATTGCTTTTTCTCATGAATGAGACCCTATAGAAAGGCCTCATAAAGTCATGATGATCAATGTGCGGAGGTATGTAGTCTCCTTCATCGTATATGTTGATGACGCAACTATTAGGGATGTTGTTAGCTGGCAGTATACTCTATCTGACCATTCTTTTAATCATCCATTTTATCATTAGAGGTAGTGGATCCGCCTGATCGTGTCTGAGAATCCTTGGAGGATTTTCTTGTCTATCATTGGTGAAGTTGTAGCAGTAGCCGCTAGGGATAGTATTCCCCCCTTTCCTTGCATCCACTTTCTTAGCTCGGAATAGGTTCTCTCCATAAGCAGGACTGCTTGACCTTTATCTCTCACGTCAAAAGTGTAGTCAAGAATGCTTTGTTCATCACTTTTTGAGAAGACCTGAGTATATAATTCCAAACCTTCTAATATGTTGATGAATCTCCCTTGTACTTCTTTGTAGAATTCAAAATAACTTTTGTTCACTTTGCTTATTCTGTAATATTTTGCCGTGCTTATGATTGGCGACTATCAAGGAAATTTCTTTATTTT
The DNA here is from genome assembly GCA_002079205.1 of Phalaenopsis hybrid cultivar. NCBI lineage: Eukaryota > Viridiplantae > Streptophyta > Magnoliopsida > Asparagales > Orchidaceae > Phalaenopsis > Phalaenopsis hybrid cultivar. Next base: position 145,235 of record JXCR01094248.1, read on the forward strand.
AACATTTACAGGAACCCATGCTGGTGCTGACTCTGGCTCTATTGGAATGTATGATTCTGTGTTTGATGGGGCGTATGGCTCTATATCCCACGGAACATATGGCTCTACATCCATCAAGTAATCAACAGTCTGAGATCCATCATCAGTAGATGCGTACTCCTCTAAGGTGTTGGACAATACAGTCCGGGCATTCCAAGAATGCCCCTGTACCTGACGCTCGTGAAGGTATTTTGGCATTGAAGGTAGGGAAACCCATACACAAAACATCTGAGGCCAGTGGTATTTCTGGATCTGTAACAAACTCAAACTCCTCATCTATCGCAGGTAAGCTGGAAGAGGTTTCTTTTAGGACTGGATCATAAACAACGCCCTCAGGGATAGGAGTAAGACAAATTTTATACCTATTTTTGATGTCTTCTTTCTTCTCGTAAGAAAGCCCTCTGCTTTTGGTGGCTAGCATTTCTGCGCTGAGTTCTTCATAGTGGTGCGTGTGGAAGTCTTTGATTATCAGTAGTGACTAGGCCCCCAATTGGCGTAGCTATCATGGACGGTAAGCAGCTGGGCCCCTCCATCGACTTTGTTGTACCATCACATTCTTTCCCTTCAGTGATGAATTATCTTTGGAGCTCAACCTTAACAGTGAGGGCAACCCTTCCTTTTTCCGTCGATGGACGACATCCAATAGGGGCCCTTTATAATCCATGTCGACTTGACTAAATTCTATGTCAAAGTCTATAGTGCCACCCAGCGGCGCCATCTGCTTGTTGAGTGCAAGGCTCCAACCATCTTTAAAGGCAAAGATCAGCCTTCGGCCTTACATTTTTGTGCAGACGACAGGAAAAATTTTAGTGAGCTAAAACTTAGTGTGAACAAGAACAAAATAAAGTATTTATTGAAGAAAATTTTAGTTTTTTTTGGTGAAGAAGTCATTTATTTGTGTATGCATTTCATTTAATTTAGTAGGATATTAAGTTTAAAAAGAGAAATTTCAAGTGTGTAATTTTAAAAAATTTTCTTTACGTTGAGGTTAAACTTATTACAAGAATTTTGGATCCGATCATAGAAATTTGGCCAAATAGATAACCCGAGAACAATTAAAGTTTCAAAATTTCAAATTAAGTGAAGCTCAGCAATGTCAGGTTGCGTAGTATGTCTTCAGGTATTGTCCATTGATTGGTAGCATGGGTCTTTCACCCCGAAAGTCCACTAACTGGTAGGCTCCTTCTGCATAGACCTTTTCAACAATAAATAGTCTCTCCTCGGTTAGGTTGAATTTTCCAACCTTGTTACGGCGTGCAAGAATAGATCTTTTGAGCACGAGGATGAAGTCACCAACTTTGAATGTCCTTCGGCGGACCAACTTGTAATGAGCTTGTACCATCTTTGCCTGGTAAAGTTTCAAATGTTGTTGTGCTTTAAGTCATTTTCTTTCAAGACTCTCTTTTTCTTAAAGTCTAAGTTTTGTACTTTTTTCTGTCTTGAGTTGGTTGGCAATAGCGACTCTCAGAGACGGCATCTGAATTTCTATCGGTAGCACTGCGTTGGACCTGTACACAAGCTTGTAGGTTGTACACTGAGTGGGAGTCCTGAACGTCATCTGGTAGGCCCATAAGGCTTCTAACAGTTTGTTGTGCCAATCACTTTTGTTTTCGTCCAGTGTTTTTTTTAAAATCTGTACCAGTGTCTCGTTGAAGGCTTCAGCCAAGTCATTTGCTCTTGGATAGTTAGTTGTAGTTTATCTTCAATCTATCCCGTGTCGTTTGATGAAATTGTTATTTTTGGTGCTTTTAAAGGCTGTCCTATTGTCAAAAATTATTTTGTGCAGAATTCCAAAATGGTAGACCATTTGAATTTTGAAAAATAGAAGAACGTGCTGTGTCGTAACCTCTAGTAACGACACTACCTCTGCCCATTTGGAAAATTAATCCGTAGCGGCAAGTGATGGAGGGTCTATCGGACCTATTATGTTCATGCCCCAACACTCAAATGGCTATGAGGCAACTGTTGGGTGTAGCACATTCAGATGCTTGTGCAAGACCACTCCATGCACTTGACACTAGTGACATCTCTTGGTTGTATCCATGTAATCAGACATCATTGTTGGCCAATAATATCCGAGTCTTTTGATCTTCATTTTCATCTTTGACCCTGACTGTTGAGCACCACACAATTTGGCATGTACTTCTTTGACAATATGTTGTGCTTCAACTCTGCTTAAACATCATAACCACATCTGATCAAATAATCTTATGAAGAGTACATTACCTATTAGAGCGTATGACATAGCCCTTTTTGCAATGTGATGTGCTTCGGACTTGTCATCTAGTAGCTTTCCAGTATGCAAATATTTTATTAAGGGCTTGCACCAATCTTGATTGATATCAGCAACTGCATTTATCGCTTCTTCTTTTTCGAGCTTGTGTAGATTGTCAAGGTTGATTTGAGACAGAACTTATCTTCCTTGTAATGTGATTTCAATGGAATCCTCCAGGGGACATGTCAATTCTTTTGATAGTTTTGTTAGAGCGTTAGCAAGGGCATTATCTCCCCTAGGAATCCGGTAAAAAGTCACATTGAGGATCTGCTCCAGCAGCTTCATCGTGTACTAATGGTATTCTGCTAGCTGTGGTTTCAAAATTTTGTATTGTCTAGCAACTTGCTAAATGATGAGCTGACTGTCTCCATAAATGATAATGTTTGTTATATCCACTGAGATTGCCAATTCAAATACGGTTATTAAAGCATCATATTTTGCTTCATTGTTGGTGCACGGCTTTTTCAGGTGATATAAGAACCTCAAGATACCTTTATCTGGCATGATAAAGATCAAACTGATTCCTTCTTTGCCTGGTATGACTGTGCATACTCCTTTAGTTTTTCTGGCTGATGAAGCACCATCAAAGTACATTTCCCAGTGTTGTGCACTAGAGAATATCATTTGTAGTATCTGCTCACCTAGTAGTTTTTCGTTCAGAGGGGACCCGGCTGGAAGTGGGTGTGCAGTGAGAAAATCTACTAAAATCTGTCTTTTGATAGCACAGAGGGGAATAAAATTTATATCAAATTGCAATAAGATCATCGGCCATTTTGCTAGACGTCCGGAGAGTGTTGGTCGGGTCATCAAATATTGCAACAGATTAACTTTTGGAATTAAGGTAATCTTATGGGAAAGCATGTAATGTCTAAGCTTTTGGGTGGCAAAAATTAACGACAGACAATGCTTCTCAATAGGTGGATACCTTACTTCCATCGGTATTAGACAAAGACTNGACTTGCTAAATGATAAGCTGAGAGTCTCCATAAATGATAATGTTTGTTATATCCACTAAGATTGCCAATTCAAATCCGGTGATTAAAGCATCATATTTTGCTTCATTGTTGGTGCACGGCTTTTTCAGGTGATATAAGAATCTCAAGAAACCTTTATCTGGCATGATAAAGATCAAACTGATTCCTGCTTTGCCTGGTATGACTGTGCATACTCCTTTATTTTTTCTGGCTGATGAAGCACCGTCAAAGTACATATCCCAGTGTTGTGCACTAGAGAATATCATTTGTAGTATCTGCTCACCTAGTAGTTTGTCGTTCAGAGGGGACCCGGCTGTCAGTGGGTGTGCTGTGAGAAAGTCTACTAAAATCTGTCTCTTGATAGCACAGAGGGGAATAAAAGTTATATCAAATTGCAATAAGATCATCGACCATCTTGCTAGATGTCCGGAGAGTGTTGGTCGGGTCATCAAATATTGCAACAGATTAACTTTTGGAATTAAGGTAATCTTATGGGAAAGCATTTAATGTCTAAGCTTTTGGGTGGCAAAAATTAACGATAGACAATGCTTCTCAATAGGTAGATACTTTACTTCCATCGATATTAGACAAAGACTAAAGTAGTAGAGTGTGTTTTCCTTACCCTCCACATTGACTTAGGCTAAGAGGGCTCCAAGAGAGTTGTCTAAGGCCACGGTATAAAGTATCAAAGGTTTCCTTGGGATAGAGGCATGCAAAAATAGGAGGTTTCATTAGGTATTGTTTAACGTCCTCAAAGGCCCGCTAGCATTTCTCTTCCCAAACTAATTTGGTGTCCTTTTTAATTAATGTCAAGAAAGACTGACACCTACATAAGAGATTAGAAATAAAGCGACTCAGATATGCCAACTTTCCTTGGAAGGAACGTAGTTATTTCAAGGTTTTAGGTGGAGGCATTTCCAAGATATCTTTAGTCTTATCCAGGTTGATCTCAACTCCCCGATGCCGGACAACGAATCTTAAAAACTTCCTTGAGGTAACACCAAAGGCGCACTTTAAGGGATTCATTTTAAGGTCGTATCATCGTAACTGTTTGAACACAATCCTGAAGTTGTACAAATGTTTTATCTTTTGTTTACTCTTGACGACCAAATCATCCACGTATCATTCCACTTGATTTTGAATGAGGTCGCCAAAATCTTTGTCATAGCTCGTTGGTATGTTGCTCCAGCGTTCTTCAATCCAAACGACATCACTATGTAGTAGAAAATCTTGATCGGTGTTCTGAAGGCTATAAGTGCTGCATCTTCGGGAGCCATCTTGATGTGGTTATATCCTGTCAATCCATCCATGAAAGAGAAGATTTCATGTGTAGAAGCGATATCCACCATCATTTCTAGTATTGGCAGTGGAAACTCATCTTTTGGACATTTTTGGTTTAGATGTCTGAAGTTGACACAAATACGTATTTGTCCATTTTTCTTCTTGACATGTACGATGTTAGCTAACCACGTGGGGGTATTGCTCTTCTTGCACAAAGTCGGTGTCTATTAATTTCTTCACCTCGGCAATGACTTGCTGCTCTATTTTGAGGCACATTCTTCTTGGAGCTTGTTTTATTGGGGTTATATTCTTATCCGTCTTGAGTTTATGAACTAGAACTTCTACTAACAGTCCTGACATTTCATCATAACTCCATGCAAAGCAATCTTTGAATTCAATTAACAATTTGATCGACTGTAGAGATTCTTCATCGTTGAGTAGAGAACTTATAAATGTAAGTCGCTGTTGCTCTTTAGTCCTAAGGTTGATTTCATTCAATTCATCAATAGTGGATTCAATTTTCTCCTCAAATTATGGTGGAGCAACTTCTATTAGCTGATCAGTAGAGTCATCCTATATATCGAGGCAATCCTCTTCTGATTCACTTATAACAACCATACAAAATTATGAATGGTCGACTGGTCCGATTGTACAAAATCTAAGACCCTCTTTTGAGTTGGGAGTTCAACTTCTAACACTCCATAACTTTTTAAAAACTTGTAATTTATCTTTTGGCATTTATTTTGGCAAATGCCCCTGCTGAATTAACTTTCGTCCACAAGGAAAAAAATAACCAAACGACAATTCCATTAATTCATTGGGATCATCATCCAAGTTTACATGATTTTTAAGATCAGTAGAGGTAGAAGCACGATAAAACTTGATCGGCTTTGAGCCAGCGCTATGGACTTCCTTGATCTCTAAAATCTTGACCTTTTGAGAGAATCAGAGTAAGGGTCATGGTGTTCACATAGTGGTTTATCCGATCATACATTGTATCATATTTTCTTTTCTCTACATCTTCTAAGGATAATTTCATCTTTGAAACTGTCTTCATCACCAATGTTGATGGCCGACATAGTCCATTCAACAATTAAATTGTTTCTTCATCGTCAACATCCCCGGATTCAACCTCAGGTGTGCGAACTAAAAGAAACTCCACCAACTTGTTGCAAAAGAGTGGTGGAAGATCGTTGAAGAAGAGTTGAATGACATCCTCTTTGTAATTTTTCTGAATTTTCACTTTTATTTGTGACAATTTCACGAGAGAAGATAGCTTTCTTCGGAGGCGCATAGTAGGCAACATCTTCATTAATACCCATTTCATGCACTAAAAATGATTGTAGATCTCCTTTGATACAATGCTATTATCCTTCTTTATAGTACTTAATGCACTGGTGTAGAGATGATGGAACCATGTTGTGTTTGTGAATCCAGGGTTGACCAAGTAGAGCATTGAAAGAGGTCTCGCGTCGATGATACGAAATTTAGCGGTCGTTACTAGCCCTTCAACCTTCATAAGCAATGTAATGGATCCAAAGTCTCTCTCTCTCTTTTGGTTGAATCCTCTTAGCATCATTTTATCGGCCGTAAGTTCTTGAACTTTGATGTCCAAATAGGCTAATGTCCGTAGACTCATCAAGTTGAGGGATGCTCTAGGATCTGCTAAACCTCTGGAAAACACCAATCTGTCGATGTTAACGGAGATGTAGAGTGGTCAGTTGTGGTTGGCAGTATCGAGCAGCAAATCTTCATCCGTAAAGGTTACCCCAGACTGTTCCTTCAATGAGCAAAGTTCATCCAAGGATGTGCTGGCCAACTAGGCTAATAAAATCTCTAGTTCAAGCAAGGCCATAACCAAAGACTCTCTCATCTCCTTTGATAGGATCAGAGTGTCGTAGAAGCTTAATCTGGCCGGTAACTTTCTAAGATGAGCTAGCACATCGTAATCCACTTTGTATGATCCTCTAATTTTCTCTTGGTTGTGTAGTTCTTCCACTGGTGGAAATGAAGGTAGCTCTTCTTGAGTTATTTCTGTTTTCCTTTGTCTATCGGTGCTATTCTTGGGGGTAATACTTTCCCGCTCCTTAAATTCACTTCTGTAATTTCTTCTTCTTGAGGTACCTTTATTGAATTTTTCTATGTTCCTTCTTTGTTAGAAAGATCTAAGTTGATGGCAAGTGGTGCACCCTGGCGCTCGAGGATTGGTTCCTCACTCCTGGTGCTGTTGTAGCTGGTATCGTTGCTATTTTCTTAAGTCTTGTTAGCGAGTTTATCAGACTTAAGTACAATTTGATGATCATTTTGGGTATTGAGATCAAAGCTAGATCGGTCAAAATCAGTTATGTTATCACCAGAAACAGTTAAAACGTAGCCGAATTCACAATTAATATATTCATATGACCCCAGAGGGGCAATAAGATAATCAAACAAAGTCAGGGGTTCGAGGATTTTCTTCCCCGAATCTGAGACAACCAATCTAGTAGAGGCAGCCCCTATCCTACCCCCCGTGCTATCAATCTTTGTAGTAGTATTCTTCTTTTTCTTTATCTTTGACGATGACAGACCTTGTGGCAAAATGTTCATCTCGGGCTTGGCAAGCTGAAGACTCTGAACGGAGGCTTATTTTGATGCGTTCTAGATTGATTCAATATTTTCTTGGATGATTTGATCCAAACTTCATTCCATTAATCTTTTCCAGTGTATGTGGAAGACCACTTTAATGAATCCTAGATTTGATTTAGGGCCCTCTTGAGTTTGTCCCAAGTCGCACTCCATCCTTCTTCTCCAGTATACAGATCAATCAAAGAGATTGGTTTGGCCAAAATCACATTTATAGAACCTTTTTTGGGTTCTTTCAAATATTCCTTTGGGATCGTTATATTCCCTTCTTTAATATTCTTTTCTAGCCAATCATTAAAGATGAAACATTATTCTATAGTGTGCCCAAGCAACCTGTGGTACGGGCAACAAATTGGTTGATCCTTCTTGTTAACCTCTTCGAATTTCTTCAGATCTTGTAGTCTGAACATAGGCTTCTTCATTAGACTTCTGAACATTTTCGATATAACTTCATCTTTGAAAGAATACACCATTTTCTATCATTCTGCCAAATATATTCTCTTATTCCTTGTTTGAGGTGATCCTTCTTGAGGTGGTCACTGGCTAGACTGGCTATTCTGTTTCTGAGTCTGCTGTGATGAAGATTGACAGAGATTTTCTGCATATATCTTCATTGGCTATTTTCCTTTGTCGATAGTCACTATTATTTCTTACTTCTTTTCAAACACTCTGGTTGCCTTGGACTTCTAGTGTGAATCCATATGTTTGATTTTTTCTTGAAGACAGTTGGCTTTACTGAGTAGCTTCTCGAAGGATTTGATGGTGAGTCCCTTGAGCATGAAAGCTACTTGCTCATGAATGTATTTGAGTAAAATCTTGATTGTGTGATGTTCCTGTAGCTGAGGTTCACATTTCATGCTATGGTTTCTCCACCTCAAAATGTAATCCACCAAAGTCTCGTTGGGCTTTTCTTTTTCCATCATGAGCTCTCCTATTGACACATGATGTTGCACTCCGACAAATATTTTCAGAAATAATTGTTAGCTTGGCAAATGTCTTAACTAATCCATTGGGTAAATTATCATACTAATCAAAGGCGATCCCTAAAAAGCTGCTGACATACTATTGGAAGAGTAAAACTTTGTTATTTCTTGTGTTGTCACAACTGGCTTGAAAGTGTGCTATATATTTTCTGGGATTTCTAGTCCCATCAAATATCTTGAAAGTCTCGTTGGGCTTTTCTTTTTCCATCATGAGCTCTCCTATTGACACATGATGTTGCACTCCGACAAATATTTTCAGAAATAATTGTTAGCTTGGCAAATGTCTTAACTAATCCATTGGGTAAATTATCATACTAATCAAAGGCGATCCCTAAAAAGCTGCTGACATACTATTGGAAGAGTAAAACTTTGTTATTTCTTGTGTTGTCACAACTGGCTTGAAAGTGTGCTATATATTTTCTGGGATTTCTAGTCCCATCAAATATCTTGAAGTTTGGGAACATGAAACCCTTACGGAGTGGTATGACATTGAATTCCTTTAGATAGGGTCTTCCCTTTAAAATTAATGCTTCATCCTTAGATTGGGTTAAGGGTTCTTGAACCTGCTCAACCATTTACTTAAATTCCTTCTCTAGTATGGCACTTGATGGAGAATCCTTCTTTGGTTGCTCGTGTCTGTTGGCTGAGGCTACTTCTCTTCTTTCATCTGTAATATATATTATTTCTAGTTGGTTGGCCTCTGGAGAGGCTAATTGTGGGTGTTAAGATTGTCCTTGAATTGTTGTCATAACACTCATGGATGTGTCCATCTCTTCTTCTCTTTTATCTAGTAGACTGACTTGCTCATCCCTTAGGAGGATAGCCCTATGCAGCTCATCCTTGATGTTCTCTTCGATGAGTGGTTAAGCCTTGCACGCAGATGTAGCGACTCTGGTTTTGATAACATGGACATCCATGAAATCCTCTTCGAGGTAATCATTATAGTTAAAGTCTTCATCATCATCAATGGAGACTCCATGTTCCTGGGCCAACTCAGAAATCTTGACTCGGAGCTTTTCAACTTTTTCTTCAATTATTGATTCTTGAATTGATTTAAGATATGGAGGACCCCACTGGACCTCCTCCTCTTATTCTTCCATCTCGCTGGCAATTGCTGCGACAATGTCAGATACTTTGGACCCTAACTTCATTCCATGATCTTACTCTGCGGGCTCACTGGACTGCATATGTACATCAAACTTGGGTATCCACACCTTCTTTCTTGACATTGATGTCTTGACATGAAGTGTCTCAGCAGAAACAGTGGTGTGTCGAAGAGAAGTATGCTACCCATGGTGTAGACCGACTACAGTACTGTGTAATTTCCTCATCATTTCTTTTGAAAGTTTAGAAATGTCTTTGAAGTGGGTGATTAGTAGGATTCTCGGACCCAGTCTAGACTTAACCAGTCGATGACCTAAGGTCCTGGTAGTGGTAGAATCAGTGGTAACTATGGTAGTATCAACTCTGCTTCCTAAGGGAAACCAGACAGGGATGCGGGTAAGCAAATTTTCAGTTGACTTTCGAGATCGTTTGGCGGATTTGACGTCTTTTGAAATCTCATTCTTCATTCAAGGGGATATTGCATGCCCTACTCGTTTAAGTAACTTACTAACTGAGCAGCCCTCTTTGATAGTTAGTCTCTGAAAAACTGAACTAACTCGGGTGATAGGAGTAGGTTTCTTTCTCTCCACACCTTATCCATGAAGCGATGGTAATGCAGTGGTGATTTTTTGGATACTCTCATATCCATCGGTATCCATTAAAGGATGGAATCAACTTACTGCCGAAGCGGATAAATTTCTAGTAATTCTGACTCATCTTGGTTGAGATCTTCCTTAATGGGTATCTCCTCAGGAGCCTGAGCTTTAGTGGCCCTCTAAACTCTCCTATGGTGGTTTCTCCTTTAAATTCTGGTTAGTGGTGCAGTCTTTGAACTTGATCAAATTTCAAACACTGATGGTGGGACAGTTAATCCTAAAATAGTATCTTTAATAATATTTACTTCTTTCCCCTTAGCAGCAGCAGAAACAACAAGCTTGGTAGTTGCCATAGTGGCAATAGTAGTCTTGGGCTTCTTATAAGAAGGGAAGTCCTAAAGACAGTTCAGGTTGAACTCAATAGATGGCCCCTGAACTTCATGAGTGGTGACTCTCATGACGACGAACAACACCTTCAAGAGGATAACCTCGAGGTCATCAAATCCAGCTTTGAACTTAATGGTAGGAGCACATTGCGGGGTTCATGGCTTGTCGAAAAGTTGCAAGGAAAAGTCAGCATTGGGTAGGCCATCAAAACAGCTTTAAAACAAAAAGCTCTGGGGTTAGTTATATGGCTAAAACCTTATAATCTTAGTTCAAGCACTAAAAATTAACAGAGGTTGATCAGTAAACCGGGTAAGTCTTAGTTTTAGGGATTTTAAAATTTTCAGCAAAAAGGTAATTTAAAAGTAAAAAAAATTAATTAATATAAAAAAATTTTAATGCACGTGCAACATAGTACTAATTGATTTAATTTGCAGAATAGCAAATCAAACATGAAAGGGAGATGTAAAGTGTTTAGGACTAAGTGCGGGACCCATTTAGCAACACACAATGCCCAGGTGGAACTAGTCCACCAACACACCTATTGGGGGCCGACCCCACATGAAGATTAAAAGAGTTCTTAATGGTCTCCTGAACCACTGTGTTCAAAAGTGATTAAACAGATAGTCTTGAAGTCCAAGGAGTAGGCCGTACTTTCCCAAGATAGAAATGGGTAAAGTATGTCAACGGAAGAAGAACAATTTGATCCAGGACATGGGCATATTACCAATGTTTGGATATAATATTTCCTTATTTAAATGGAGAGAAAAGCTTATCCCGAGCGTTGTCGCCAGAAGCTGACGGCAGTATTTTATTTGGAGTTGTTGCCCGTTGGATGCTGTCGGCCGCCAGAATCGAAATCCCCTCACCCACTTTGGAAGGACATTTTAATTTACATACATATATTTTTAGGAAAAGATGAAATAAAAATGACCCCATACTTTTCATAGTTTAAATGAAAGAGCGTTATACCTCAAAATATGTATCTATTCCGAAGGATAAACACAAGACTTGAGGATGAGGCTCGATCAAATAAACTAAGAAATATATGACGTTTGTTTTGCGAAGCCATTTTATTTGCCGATAATTTTCCATATTTAATATGAAGAATTAAATAGGGTTTATATTAAGCCTGGTTCGGACAAGCTTTTTATAAGGGCAAGCCCCTACAGTTAATTAATTCTTAAATGACCGAAGTCACCTAAGAAATCTCACGATAAAAATTAGGAAACATTATCTTCAAAGAGTTCAAAAGGATAGGACTTTTAAACTAGATCGGACGTAGAGGTATAAAAGAGGAATGGTTCAAATTTGAAACATTTTATTATAAAGTCAAAAAGAGGAAGAACTAGGGGATGTTACAGATCCGGAGGAGAACCTCGGTGACTTCCCAAGCTATCGTAATGTTTGGCTTCAGTTTTGAGGAGAAATTATTTGAATGTTTCATCCTACTAATTTTATTAGTTAGGGCTTACATTCGTGTGAAACGATCATACAAATAGCTTCGAAGATGTAAGAATTTAGGTCGTGATAAATGACAATCTCGGAGTCTTAAAACAAGTTAGGGCTTATATTGTACAACAGAGCTGTACAAAGGACTAAGAGATGAGGTGAGGATTTATGTCGCATAAGCAGACAACCTCAAAATCCTATGGCTTGGTTGTTTAACTCTAAGGAAGGAAGTTGGTTTAGCTGAGGAAGACATGTTTTGTTGTTAAAGATGGTTGTGCTACCCACCATGCTAGCTCAAGCTCCTTTCCATGACGAGTTTGAGTTTTCTAGGGTGTCAAGTTATTATGTCAAGTCATGTAGCCTTATGGTTGAAGTTCATTAAATTTTATGGGCCATGTTAAAGTTGATTAGAGCGACACCGGTTAGCATCCTAAAGTTCCCTTGTTCCGACACCACTATTTGTTTATTGGATTCACTTAGTCCAAATGAATTTACTAAACTCAACTTAATGAGTTCCGTACTTTTATTTAGATCGTGGGAAGCCTGATTAGCAACTGTCGGTTACCTCCTCTGAGGGATTCCCGATTATCTGATATAGATGTCTTAATTTAGTTATAATTGTGGTTTTTGTGATGTTTGTGATTAAATTTTGAACTGTTTTATATTGTGAATGTTGTCAGGGTGAATTTTATCTTGGCTGATTTTAATTTTTGTTTTCGTTTTGGTTTTGTGGCTGTCCTAATAGTTTTGTTTTTCATGCAGGGTGACATTGTTGTTTAACATGCAATTTTTGTAAGCTAAAAATTAAGTTTTTATTTTAATTACCATTTTATTTTTATAAATTCCTCTAATCATAGAGAAATACAAAAACTAATTTTCATAGTCTTTTGAGTTAAATTTTAATTATTAAAAATCATTTTAATGTAAAAAATGGGACTTAACATAGAAAATCAATTTGAGTTATCAAATGAACTCCAAATATTTTGAAATTTTTATGGGGAGTTCTCTAAACTTCAAATTAAAGTGGATAGTTAAAATCAAGTCATTTAGATTTTTATGTTTCCCAAAAATAATTTTCTTTACATTTTAGGGTTTGTGTAAATTAGGTACATTCTTAATGACCTAGATTAAGAAACATTTTTCAAGGAGTTCCCAGGTCATGGCAAACCTTTTACAATTTTTCTAGAATTTTCTAAGTAACATGCTAATTATTATGATTAATTTATGCAAATAATAGACATAGAATTGAAAAAAAGGATTTCTGTCTAGAGATCTTCTCTTACTTTAGAAAAATCAAAGAATGTTCCCTGAGATAGAAGTAACAACATGCCAAAATTTTAAGCCATGGTAAAATGTATACATGCATGGAGAATCAAAAAACTCAAAACTATATGTAATTAATTAAAAATAAAATATGCATCAAATAAACTTCAAAAAATTTCCAAATTGCTCTCTTCTATTCACTGAGTAAGTGAGTATTTTTATTTTATTTTTGTAATTTTCCTACACTAAGATACAGATTGTTGAAGTTAGGGATCTTTTTTTGATTTATTTAATGCCCTATTTTTCTATTTAAACACGCGGTGTTGACTAGATCCTAGGCGGCTCAGAAAACACGCGTAGCACTCTCTAGTTGGACGCCTCCATCCACGTGGCCGTTGACTCGGCTTGTGCCTTATGAACTGAAGTACTGCCCGGCTTCATCTCATCCATTGATGAGATAAACTTGCGATCGGATGGCTCCCCATCATCATCCCCAAATAGGCTAACCCGTGACCGTTAACACTAAAACCCTAAGATCTCACTCATTTCTCCACCAAATTAAGTGCGGGTTGTTTCTATATGCGCGTCTAGGTGTGAAGAACATCTCTATATGATAATGATGCCATTAAATTAGCTCAAATTAAATGGTGGATTAAAATAATCTCGGTATAAGGGGAAGTTCAATACCTTTGCTCTGAGAAGGGAAGCTTCAATCAGAGGTGCTCGACACATTCGTGGAGGACCAAGGAGGTTAGAGATTGAGCCACTTTTTATGATGAAAGGTCTAGGTATGAATTAGACCAAGCTCAATTTTAGGTGTTGCTCTAGAGATATGCTAGGGGCTCTATATGAGGGGGATTTGATGGGGCTTCTTCTTCTTTCACTGTTGTGATGGTGTGGGTGAGTTTAATTTGATTTTGGTGGAGTTTGGAGGTGTGGAAAGCTCTGTCCTATCTCTAACAAGGTTTTGAGCTCAAAAATTGAACTCTGGTAAGGGGATTTAGGGCAATGGGGTAGTTGGGTTGCACTTGAAGGTCTCAAGGAAGCTCAATGAGCAATTTTGAAAGATCTCCTTGAGAAATTTCAGCACCACTCCCATTGGCCATGGAGGTGAGCTTTTATAAAGTGGTCAGTGGTGGCTAAGTGGGTCAATTGAAGGGTTTAAAGTGCTGCTTATGTGGAGGGCAAAGAGGCTCTAAACTTAAAATTGGATGAGGTGGCCTTAAGGTTTGAATTGGGTTTTGATTTTTTTGGTGTGGCTCATGATTTTGGTGTTTTTCGGCCAGCAGGCCAGCCGACCAGGCCAAGTGAGGTGGCTAGGAGGTCAGGTGAGCCAAGGGAATCTGTCACAACAATTAAATGGGTTGGTGTTTAGTTTTGGCAAAAAAATCCTTGGCTTAAGCAAATTTGGAATCAAATCCCTTGATTTGGGGATACCTTGGTCCATGGCTCATTTGGGTGGTTCAATGGGGTTTAGTTTGGTCAATAAGGTTTAAATTTTGTCTTTGATGGTCTTTGGTTGGTCAATTGGGCTTGATTGGGTCAATTTTTTGGTAAAGGGGTCCATGTAAGTCAATTTGGCTTAAAGTGGGTTTGGGTTAGGCTAGCCATGACCTTGAGCCCAATTGATTGATCAACATTGTGTAGATGATTGTCATGAAGAATTTTGGTGAAGACTTAAAATGATTTTGAGTTCAATTGGGGGTCAAATTTGAGNAAAATGATTTTGAGTTCAATTGGGGGTCAAATTTGAGGAATTTTTGAATTTTGATCAATTTAGTCATGTTGGGCTAGACTTGGGTCTAGATTGGGGTAGGCTTGGGCAAAGTGCAAATTTATTGTTGAAAATTATCAATAGGAATTTCATGAAGAGTTTTCAACATAAATTCGGTGCCAAATTTTGGGTTAGGGCAATCAATTTGGTGAAATTTGGAGACAGCCAATTTGGGGATTTTTGATTTCAAACTGAAATTAAATGAAACTGAGGCCTCACCAAGGAAAATTGAAGGTCAAGTTTGATGTTTAGGAATGTTATGAAGAGTTTTCAACATAAATTGTGATAAATTAAGTAGGCTATATGTTCAATTTTGTGAGATCAAGTCATATGGCCAAAATTGGGGGTTTGACCTAGATCAAAATTGGGCTCAAATAATGGGCCAATTGAGCTTGAATTTGGTTTATATTATTCATATGGAAGGTGAATTTGAGTTTAGGATTGAAATTGGGGGAAATTGGGACAAATTTGATGGACATTTGAGGTAAACTTGGGGAAATTAGGCCTTTAAAGGCAATTTGGGGGTTTTGGTTAAAATGTTCAAATTAGGTCATATGGTAGTTTAGAAAAATGAAATTGAGAATACTTAGAACGTTTTGGGTATTTTTTGGATTTTTTTGGAATTTTCGAAATTTTAGGCTAAGGTGGGGTATTTTGGTAATTTGACAATTTTTTTATGATTTTGGGTAATTTGGATGTTTTCAAAAGGTTTGAAATGATTTTTGAACAAATTTGGATATTTTGGGTAAATTTAGGAATTTTGGCCAAATTTAGGGTTTCAAGGGTACTTAGGTAATTTAGGGGAGTTTAGGGGCAAAAAGGCCAAGTTGGGTATTTTTGGTAGAATTAGGGTGCCAACCACCATAAATGAACTATGGACCAATGGAAACCCCATTTGGGTCCTTTGTGTACTGGTCTTAGCTAAACTCTAGCCTAGGCCAGAGGGTTTAGAGGACCATCTAATGAGTCTCCCAAAGGATTAAGGGATCAAAGTCAAGGAATTTCGGGTTTAGTGTATTTGTGAGGGATTGCGAGTGATGTGATTGTAGTGAGGGCCTTAGCTCTAGACCAACACCCAGAGTCAACCCTAAGGGCAAGCAGTCCTATGGGAACTCACTTTAAGCTCCCCCATATTGACCCCACTTAATAAGTGCTAGAGGTTAGGACCACTATGTAGAACTTCAAGTTGAGTAAGGAGAAGTTTGAAATTTCTAATGGTGAGAGTTTCTTTTCTAGTTTTCTAGGAATAGTCAATAGGAAAGACCTATGGCTAGACCCTAGGCTACTAAAGAGGAAAACTAGACATCAACCAAAAGTCAGTTCAACAGGGTAATCTTATGAGAAAGCATGTAATGTCTTAGCTTTTGGGCAGCAAAAAATCAAGGCTAGACAATGCTTCTCGATAGGCGGATACCTTATCTCCGTCAGTATTAGACGGGAAATCAAATAGTAGAGTGCATTTTCTTTACCCTCATCATTGACTTGGGCTAAGAGGGCTCCTAGAGAGTCGTCTAAGACCACAATATAAAGTATCAAAGATTTCTCTATGATAGGGGCTGCAAAAATAAGAGGTGTCATTAAATATTGTTTAATGTTCTCAAAGGCCCACTGACATCTCTCTTCCCAAAAAAATTTGCCATCCTTTTTAATTAATGCTGAGAAGAACTGACACCTACCTGAGAGATTAGAAATAAAGTGTCTCAATTATGCCAACTTTCATTAAAAGGAATGTAGTTGTTACAAGGTTTTCGGTGGAGGCATTTCCAAGATAGCTTTAAACTTATCTGGGTCGATCTCAATTTCCTAATGACGGACAACTAATCTTAGAAATTTTCCAGAGGTAACGCCAATGGCTCACTTTAAGGGATTTATTTTAAGGTCATATTGTCGTAACAGTTCGAACACGATCCTCAAATCATATAAATGGTCTATCATTCATTTACTCTTGATGACCAAATCTTCCAAATAGCATTTCACTTTCTTGTGAATGAGGTCATTGAAAATCTTTGTTATTACACGTTGATATGTTGCTCCGGCGTTCTTTAGGCCGAACGACATTACTATGTAGCATAAAATTCCAATCGGTGTTTTGAAGGCTGTAAGTGCTACATCCTCGGGAGCCATCTTGATTTGGTTGTATCCCAATGATTTGTCCATGAAGGAGAAAATTTTGTGTGTTGAAGCAATATCCACCATCATTTCTGGTATTGGTAGTGGAAGCTTGTCTTTTGGGCATGCCTTGTTCAAATCCCTGAAGTTTATTTAAACGCGAATTTGTCTATTTTTCTTTTTGACTGGAACAATGTTGGCCAACCACGTAGGGTATTGCTATTGTTTCACGAAGTTAGCATTTATTAATTTCTTCACCTCAGCGATGACTTGCTGCTCTATTTCGAGGCACATTCTTCTGGGACCTTATTTTACTGGGGTTATATTCTTATCCACCCCGAGTTTATGAATTGCAACTTTTGCTGACAGTCCTGACACTTCATCATAACTCCATGAGAAGCAATCTTTGAATTCAGTTAACAATTTGATCGACTGTAGAAATTTTTCATTGTTGAGTAGAGAACTTAAAAATATAGGTCAGGGTTGTTCTCCAGTCCCGATGTTAATTTGCTTCAATTCATCAATAGTGGATTTAATTTCCTCCTCAAATTCTGGCGGAGCAACTTCTAGCAGTTGATCAGTAGAGTCATCCTCTATATCGAGGCAATCCTCTTCCAATTCAGTAACAATAACCATACAAGATTGCAAATCATTGACTGGTCCGACTGCACTAAATCCAAGGCCCTCTTTCAAATTTGGAGTTTGACTTTTAACATTCCATAATTTTTGAAAAAGTTGAAATTTATCTTTTGGCATTTGTTTTTGGCAAGTGTCCCTGTTGAATTAACTTTTGTACACAAGGGTAAAAGTAACCGAAAGGAAATTCCATTAACTCATTAGGATCATCATCCAAGTTTACATGATTTTCAAGATTATTAGAGGTAGAAGCACGATAAAATTTGATCAGCTTTGAACCAATACTAAGGACTTCCTTGATTTTTAAACTCTCGACCTTTTGAGGGCTAATCTGAGAAAGGGTCATAGCATTCACATTGTGGTTTTTCCAATCATACATCGTCTAATATTCGCTTTTCTCTACATATTATAAGGATATCTCGTATTGAGGTTTCTTTTATTTTGTCATCATTATTTCATCTTCATAACTGTCTTCATCACCAATTTTGATGGTTGGCTCAGTCCGTTCAACGATTAAGTTGATTCATCCACGTCCATGTCCCTGGCCTCAACCTCGAGTGCGCGAACTAAAAGAACCTCCACTAACTTGTTGCAAAGGAGTAGTGGAAGATTGCTAAAACCTAGTTGAATGGCCTCCTCTTTGTGATTTTTTTGAATCTTCACTTTTACTTTTTGCCATTTCACAAGAAAAGACAGTTTTCTCTGGAGGTGCGTAGTAGGCAGCATCTTCATGAATGCCCACTTCATGACCTGAAAACGGTTGTAGATCTCCCTTAATGCAATGTTCGTGTCCTTCTTTGTAGTACTTAATGCACTGGTGTAGAGAAGATGGAACCATACTGTGTTCATGAATCCACGGCCAACCAAGTAGAGCATTGAAAGAGGTCTCAGCAGCAATGATATGAAATTTAGGGGTTGTTGTTAGTTCTCCAACCTTCATAAGCAATGTAATGGATCCAAGGGCTCTCCCTCCCTTTCGATTGAATCCCCTTAGCATCATTTTATCGGTTGTAAGCTCCTGAGCCTCGATGTCCAAATAAGTTTATGTCCGTAGACTCATCAAGTTTAAGGATGAATCAACTAAAACTCTGGAAAACACAAATCTGCCAATGTTAACAGAGATGTAGAGTGGATGACTGTGGTCAACAATACCGAGCAACAAGTCTTCATCTGTGAAGGTTACCCTAGGTTGTTCTTTCAACGAACAAACTTAATCTGAGGATGTGCTGGCCAACTGGGCTAAGCAAATCTCTGACCCAAGCAAAGCTGTAACCAGAGACTCTCATCTTCTTTGATAGGATCATAGCATCGTAGATGCTTAATTGAGCCAACAACTTGCTAAAATGAGCTAGCATGTTGTAATCTTTTTTGTATGATCCTCCAATTTTCTTTTAGTTGTGTGTTTCTTCCACTCATGGAGGTGGAGGTAGCTCTTCTCAAGTTAATATCTATTTTTTTTATCTGTTGGAGCTCTCGTGGGTAACACTCTCCCGCTCCTTAAGTTCACTTCTGTAATTTCTTCTTCTTGAGATATCATTGTCGAATCTTTTGGTGTTTCTTCTTTCTTGGAAAGATCTAATTTGATGTTAAGCAGTGTACTGTGGTGCTCGAGAATTGGTTCCTCACTCTTGGTGCTGTCGTAAGCGGTATTGCCAATGTCTTCTTTGGTTTTGTTAGCAAGTTCATCAGACTCAATTACGATTTGAGGATCGTTTTAGGAATTGAGATCAAAGCTAGATTGATTATAATCATTTACGTTATCACCAGAAACAGTTAAAATGTAGCCAAAACCACAATCATTATATTCATAAGACCCCAAAGGGGCAAAACTATAATCATACAAAGTAAGGGGTTCGAGGGCTTTCTTCCCCAAATCCGAGAAAACCAATCTAGTAAAGGCATCCACTATCCTACCCCACCCCCCCCACTTTGGAAGGAC
>JXCR01094267.1:0-28507 GCA_002079205.1 Phalaenopsis hybrid cultivar
CAAGTTTATAAACTCTAACTTCTCGAGCTAGTCCAGGCATTTCATCGTAACTACAAGAAAAACAGCCTTTGTATTTTGTCAATAAATGAACTATTTCTTTTATTTCAATGTAGTTAAGGAATGAACTAATGACTGTTGGTTTCAGATTTTCTTCCGTTCCTCAGTTTATTTCTTTTAGTTCATCCACTAATAATTTAAAGTCTTCTTCAAATTTTGGAGGTGCATCTTCGATTGCAAGATTGGATGTGTGATCAGAATCAAGTCCATTGGTGACAACTAGGCAAAACTCTGTGTCATCTAGAGGTTCTACGGTACCAAACCTGATGCCTACTTTATAGTTTTGGTTTCGTTTGATGTTATAACACAACTGTTCAAAATGATAAGATTGATATAATTTCCATTGTTTAGGTATCAAACTATTTTGAATAAGTTTTTGAACACGTGGAGAATAAATTTCAAAAGGGATTTTCATTGATTTTGTAAGATTTTCTTCTTCAAGTTTTACATTTATCTCATAACTAGAAGAAGTAGAACCAAGTCAAATTTTATGGCTTTTCTATCATCACCATATATATCTTTGACCACTAAATTTTCAATTTTTGATGGAGAAATTTGGGTCAGGGTCATAACAAGTATATAGTGATTGATTCAATCGTACATGGTCTCAAATTGTTTTTCTTTATCTTCTTTTTCAAAAGATATTTTAACTTGTGGTTCTTTCAAGATCATCAATGTTAACTTTTCTTTTTTGTCTTCAGAGTCCAGACAAACTTTGTACTTTAATGATTTTTTTCATGTCGATTGTTGGATTTTCCCTCTCTCATCCTCATCCCCGACCTCAACTATGATGCAAGTTTGATGAGAGTTCTTATCCTTTGTGATTGTTGAAAAAATATCTTTGTCAACTTGTTTTCCTTTGTTGTGGGCTTTTTCATTCATTTCCTTGTTTTTATCCTTTTCTTTTGCATTTGGTGTCATTACTACATCTCTAGAGAATATTGTTTTCTCTATTGGAGCATAGTATGTAGCATCTTCATGTACACCAATTTCATGAACTGTGAATGGTTGTAGATCTCCTGTAGTACAATATTTTTGTCCTTTCTTTAGATATTTTATGCATTAATGTAGTGAAGAGGGAACCATCTTGTGCTCATGAAGCCATGATCGTCAGAGTGAGGCATTATAAGAAGTTTCAGAGTAGATGAAGTGGAATTTTGTCGTTGTCACCAATTTGTCCTTTTTTAATAGTAGTCTAATTGATCCAACAGCTCGTTCTCCTTGTTGGTTTAATCCTCATAAAATCATTTTATCTCTCATTATCTACCGAGCTTTGATGTCCAAATACGCGAGAGTTCTCAAGTTCATAATGTTAATCGCGACACCAAGATCAATAAGCACTCTTGGAAGTATTATGTCCCTAATATTGACCGTGATATATAATAGATTGTTCAGTTGTTCCAAGCAATAAGTGATTGTCAAAGAAAGTTATTTTAATATGTTCTTCTAATGATTAAGCCTCATTTAAATAAGTACTACTTAGTTGAGCTAAACAAATTTCTGGATCTGGAAGAGCTTTTATCAATGACTCTCTCACTTCATTGGAGAGGATAAGGGCATTGTAGAAGCTCAACTTTGCCGACAATTTTGTTAAATGGGCTAACACATTATAGTCCACTTTGTTGTAGGAGCTATCCTTTTTTCCTTCAGATAATCATTCTTGTACTAGAGGAATGGTTTCTTCTGGTGTCATGATTGATTTTTCTCTTACTTTTGGAGTCGTCCTTGGAGGTAGAATCCTTCCACATCGCAAGTTGATTTCAGTTATTCTTCTGATGTGCCATTTGACTCTTTTTCCTCTGAGTCTCCAATTTTATGGAGATCAGTACTCCTTGTAATTCAAGCGTTCCAATTTCATCTTCATTTTCATTATTTTCATAATTGTCGATGTCTTGATTGTCATTAAACTCATCGAGATTGTGTACGATTTGAGTATGAATTGAAATTGGAGAAATTAATTATTATAAATTATTTATAATTCCAAAAATACTAAAAATTTTAGGGATTATCCTTTAAGTCCCTAGAAACATCCTCTAATTTTTTCAAACTTAGGAAAATTCCCTAGGATCCAATTTTCCAATTTCTATCAAGATTGTAATTATTTCCAAAAATAATTATAAAAAAATTAAGAAATTCGGAATTAAATTTGAAAATGGTTAGAAAATTTAAAGTGAAACTTTCAAACTCTAAGATGATAATTTTTTGCCATTTGAAAATTTAAAAATTACATTTTCATCATTTAGGGTCAAAATTATAAATTTCAAATTTACATTTTAAACCCCAAAACTTTTTAGGCTTGGACATTAGCCTTGAATGAGAATAGGATTAACCAATTCCTAAACCCTTAGATTTAAACTCCAGTCTAGATCAAAGGTGAGCCCAAACCCAGACCAACATAGGGTTTACTTATCTCCTCGGGATTATTGGGTCTAACCCTTATAGACTCAAACTCAAAATTCCAAATGTTGAAATCAAACTCAGATGACATTTAAGTCTAAACACATTAGACTTAATTTGAATCCAAGATAGAGCAGACATAGAAAAAGAAGTTCAATCCAGGTGCGCCCACACTTCGTCAAGCCTTAATAAGGTTTAAACCTCAATTAAACCTAATTAAATTTTGTTGTAGCTTAATCACATTAGATTTAACATCATTAACCCTAATTAAGTCTAAACTCCAATTAGACCTAATTAACATCCTTTAAGCCTTAAATACATTAGATGTAACATAATTAAACCTTAGATTTAAATCCCAAATAGACCTAATTTTAACAACAATATGTTTAAGACACATTGAACCCTAATTAGGTCTAAACCTCAATTAAACTTAATTAAACTCTGTTTGATCTTAATCACATTAGGTTTAACATCATAAACCCTAATTAAGTCTAAGCCTTAATTAGACCTAATTAAATTCTATTAGACCTTAATCACATTAGTTTTAATATCATAAACTCTAATTAGGTCTAAACCTAAATGAGACCTAATTAAACTCTATTAGACCTTAATCACATTAGGTTTAACATCATTAACCTGAGTTAGGTCTAACCTAAATTTAGTCTAAACCTCAATTAGGCCTAATTTAACCCTGTTAGACCTTAATCACAGTACGTTTAATATCATAAATATTAATTTGGTCTAAACTCTAGTTAGACCTAATTAGCCTCTTTTAAGCCTTAATGATGTTTGGCTTAACATAATTAAACCCTAATTAGGTATAAATCTCAATTAGACCTTAACAACATTATGTTTAAGACATATTTAACCCTAATTAGTTCTAAACCCCAATTAAACCTGATTAACCCTTTTTTAAGCCTTAATCACATTAGGCTTAAAACATTAAACCTCAATTAGGTTTAATCCAAATTAGGCCTAGTTAAACTACTTTAAGCCTTACTTACATTAGGCTTAATCAAACTTAAACTTTAATTAGGTCTGACTTTAATTAGACCTAATTAACCACATTAAGCCTTACTTACATTAGGCTTAATCAAACTTAAACCTCAATTAGGTCTAATCCTAATTAGACTTAATTAACCACATTAAGCCTTACTTAGATTAGGTTTAATCAAACTTAAATCTCAATTATCTCTAACCCTAATTAGACCTAGTTAAACCATATTAAGCCTTACTTACATTAGGCTTAATCAAACTTAAACGTCAGTTAGGTCTAACCCTAAGTAGACCTAATTAAACCATATTAAGTCTTACTTACACTAGGCTTAATCAAAACTCAAACCTCAATTAGGTCTAACCCTAATTAGACCTAATTAACCATATTAAGCCATACTTACATTAGGCTTAATTAACCCAAACCACAATTAGTACTAACCCAAATTAGGCATGATTATACACATTAAGCCGTACTTACATTAGGCTTAGTTAACCAAAAAATAATTAGGTCCAATCCTAATTCCACCTAATGAACCGTACTATGCCTTAGTTATATTAGGCTTAAACCCAATTAGGTCTAACTTTAACCAGACCTACTAAAACTAAACCTTACCCATGTTAGGTTTAATTAAACTTCAAACCTAATTAGATCTACTCTAAACTAGATTTAATTAAACCCTTAAGTCTTAACTACATTAGACTTAACTCAACTCAAATCCTTAAGTTCAACCCAACTTGAACCTAAGTCAAATTAAACCTAAAGGTTCAACCCAACTTGAACCTAACTAAACTCAAGTCCTTAGGTTGTCAACACAACTTGAACTTATCCCAACAACAAACCCTTAGGTTCAATTCAACCTAAGCAAAAATCTTGGTTCAACCTACCTAAGTTAACCTAGACTTTAAGTTCAACCTACATTAAACTTAAATTGACCCAAATATTAGGTTCAACCTATACTGAACCTAAAAATCAACTTTAATTCCTATCCACATTGGACTTAAAACTATTTCAAATCTTAGGTTCAACATTGAACCTAAATCAACATTAGGTCCTAATCACATTGGATCTAAATCAAGTTTATGTCTTACCTACATTGGACTTAAAATCATTTCAAACTTCAGGTTCAATCCATATTGAATCTAAATCAACCTCAGATCCTACGTGCATTGGATCTAAATCAACTTTAAGTCCTAACCACATTGGACTTAGAACCATTTTAAACCTTATGTTTAATCCATATTGAACTTAAATCAATCTTAAGACCTACCTACATTGGACTTAGAAACATCTTAAACTTTAGATTCTACCTACATTGAACCTAAATCAAGTTTAAGTCTTAGCTACGTTGGACTTAGAACCATCTTAAACTTTAGGTTCTACCTACATTGAACCTAAATTAATTTTAAGTCCTACATATATTGGACTTAGAACCATCTTAAACTTTAGGTTCTACCAACATTGAACCTAAATCTATTTTAAGTCTTATCTACAATGGCTTAAAACTATTTGAAACTTTAGGTTCTACCTACAATGAATCTAAATCATTTTTAAGTCCTACCTACATTGGACATAAAAATATTTTAAAACCTTAGGTTCTACTAATATTGAACCTAAACCCAAATCTTAGGTTCAACTTATATTGAACCTAAAAATCAACTTTAATTCCTATCCACATTGGACTTATAACTATTTCAAATCTTAGGTTCAACATTGAACCAAATCAACCTTAGGTCCTACTCACATTGGATCAAAATCAAGTTTATGTCTTACTTACATTGGACTTAAAATCATTTCAAACTTCAGGTTCAATCCATATTGAATCTAAATCAACCTCAGATCCTACGTGCATTGGATCTAAATTAACTTTAAGTCCTAACCACATTGGACTTAGAACCATTTTAAACCTTATGTTTAATCCATATTGAACATAAATCAATCTTAAGTCCTACCTACATTGGACTTAGAACCATCTTAAACTTTAGATTCTACCAACATTGAACCTAAGTCAAGTTTAAATCTTAGCTACGTTGGACTTAGAACCATCTTAAACTTTAGGTTCTACCTACATTGAACCTAAATCTATTTTAAGTCTTATCTACAATGGCTTAAAACTATTTTAAACATTAGGTTCTACCTACATTGAGTCTAAATCATTTTTAAGTCCTACCTACATTGGACGTAAAAATATTTTAAAACCTTAGGTTCTACCTATATTGAACCTAAATTACCTTAAGTTCTACTTACATTGGGCTTAATGCATCTTAAACTGTAGGTTCTACCAATATTGAAACTAAATAATCTTCATACCTTAGGTTCTATCCAAATGGAATGACATCATTATTTAGGTTTTACCAACATTAAACCAAAATCTTAAGTCTAATCTACGGGACCTCAATCAATTTTTCTTTGGTCTAACTAACATCAGACCTAAGATAAATAAAATCATAAAAATACATCAACCCATTGACATAAAATCTACTTTAAAAGACATTAAAACTTAAACTTGAACCAAAAAAAGTAACTTTGTTTGAGAAGATATTTTGGAGGACGTAACCCATGTGCTAACAAAATATCTTCCAGTCATTTATGGCTAATCAAACCACAACAATAATTACCTAGGATAATGAAACCATGGGATCTTGAACGGGCCATCCCAAAAATAAATGAAACAATGACAAAATGACAAAATTCAAATGTTTAATAAATCATAAACAACATAAAATTTTCTAAGTCCTAAAATCTAAATAAGAAATTAAACCTTTAATTGAACCTTAATGAACAAAGATCACCAAACGCAACTTAAACAGCTGTGTTCAGATCTACGAAGAGTTCTTGGACAACGTAATTTGTGGTTGCTGACAAGAATCTTGCTGTCTTGGTTTAAACACCTTTTGGACTAAGTAGATTTGAATACTTTACAGCCTCGGGATGACAGAGCCATAAACATCTTAATCGATTCATTTAAAAACTATTCAACCAACAAACTTGACAAAAATGAACATGATTTCATGATAATCATCTTTTGTTTTGTAGGTTCATTAGAGACATCAGTTGCGCTTCAGATTTAATTTGTATTTTATAGCGTGTGCTAACTCTGTTTTGCAAGAAGACATACTGAAGTGGAACATCGAGACAACAAAAGAAGACAAACTTGACAAACAAAACAAAATAAAACATAATGACATGATATGACCAAAAACAACATAAAACAAAACAACGACAACAAAACAATGACATCAAAAAAACAAAAACTCTAAACAAAATGACAACAACAAAACATAAAACAAAACAAAAGCAAAACAACTTGAAAAAACAAAAAAAAAAAAAATCTTTAGGGTATAATTGGATTCTTAGAAACCTATTACCCTAGGAATAAACATTTGATGTTTCTTTCCTTGACATTGACATTTCTTAGATGAACAAATCTTAACGTTAATCAGGAGTTTTCTCAGATAGTCTTGACTATCTGAGTGTCAGTAGTTCAAGGGGGGTTTGAGAAATTGTCGGTCCCCGGAATGAATATACTGACGCCCGGTTTTAAATATATATATATATATATATATATATATATATATAATTTAAAAAATAATAATATTTTAATTTTTTACAATACAAGACCCAACTGAACTCATACAATTTTTGAAAATACAAGACTGAACTGAACTCATACCTTCAATAGTTTAAATGATCGAGCACAACACCAAAAGCAATATATCTACCTCGCAAGATAAATACACTACTTGCTATTGGTGCTCAATTAAATAAACTAAACAATTTATGACATCCGTTTTAGTCTGCAAAAATCTTCTTCTTTACCGACAAATTCCTCTTTCTAATTTAAATAGTTAGGTAGGGTTTATATTATTTGGGTTGTTAAAGCTCCCTATCAAGGAAGGCATCTATAGTCAATTACATCTCAAACGACCGAGATCACTTAAGAAAACTCTCAATTTAGATCAGGAGATATTGTCTCCAAGAATTTCAAAGAATAGAACTTTTTAAAGATCGGACTAAGAAGTGCAAATGCTAGAGGCTCAAATTTGGAACATTTATTATGGAATCCAAAGGAAGAAAAACTAGGGGATGTCATAGATCCTAAGAAGAACCTCAATGACTTCCCAAGCTACCATATGGTTTGGCTTTAATTTCAAGAGAAAAATATTGAATTTTTCATCATGCAAATTTTATTATTTAGAGCATACATTTGTGTGAGTCCATCGCACAAATAGCATGGATGATATGAGGATTTGTGTCGTGATGAACGACAACCTCAGAATCCTAGAATGAGTTAGGGATTAGATTACACGACATGATCATGCAAAGGCTTAAAGATGAGGTGAGGATTTATGTCACACTAGGCAAACAACCCAAAGTCCTATGATTTGTGTTGCTTAATTCTAAGAAAATTTGCTTTGCACATCCTCATGAATGTGCAAATTGCTATTCTAGAAGGTTGGTCTCGGTGCTAGCTCCATGAAGTAGTTATCCTAAGGTCTAAGGGTTTAAAGGCTTAAATGACAAGTTTAGGTTCAAAATGCGGAGAAGGTGGGGGGAAGTTGACTAGAGCGACACCAGTTATGATCCCACGGTTCTCTCGTTATGGTATCATTATTTTCTTCTGAATTTACTTAGCTTAAAGAGTTGTTAAGCCCATTTAACTAGGGATATCTCATTAGCAACCGTGGGTTACTTCAATCGAGGGACTCCTGTAAATTCAAAAGGGTGTATTATGAAGTTGTATTTCAAAGAGTTTATGGTTACTTTTGAAAGATTTTAATTTAATTTTTTAAAATTGTTAATTAATTTTGAAAAGTTTTCATTCTATCACCCAAGCATGCATGGTATGTAGAAGCAGTAGTAAATTACAGCAACTAGAATGACAGAAAATAAATAAAGTTGTAAAAGCGTACCTGTCAAATTCTCTCTGCTCCCGCTAAAATGTTATAACTTGCAACATATATAATTTTGCAGGAAATTTAAATAAATTGCAAGGGTGGATAGACTAGAGGAAGGTGTAGCTACCAAACCCTATGTCGTAACTTGGTGAGGCCCTAAAGGTTTTGATGGATGATTCTTTGGAAAAAGGAATAATAATTTCAATTATTCTTCAAAATATCCCAAAGGTTATAAAAGTGTTTGGCGAGCAATCCCTAACAACCTTTAAATCCTTTTGAAATGTTTAAAGTTCATTTGAACCTATTATATTATTCAATTTATCATCCCAAACCTTAAATTTAGTTTTAATGAATTAATACACCCTATGCTCCGTGAATCTTACATTTTGATTATCTAAAGAGTAGGGTACTAAGACAGTCACTTAATGTTTTACTTAAGAGTTATATAAATGGATACCCCTAAGTCAAGCTTGAGTCATTGTAGATTTTGTACTCACCATTAAAGTTGGGCTTGTAGTGTTTTTAAAATGTTCACAATTAGTTATCTTATCTTTTCTAACCCTCATTAAATAAATTCAAATATCAATCCTACCTCACTACTAATCCCTTAACAATTTTCATAGGTAAATTTGCAATTATCAAAATATTAATTTAAGTGGAATATATTCTTTTTAAGAGATCATGATTTAGCCAATCAGGGTGCTTCAAGTGAGTGAATTATTATCTTCCTAACTTAAGCCCATCACTTTAGTATCATCCATTTAGATTGACTTCTAAGTCGTGAAAATTTTTTAAATTAAAATTTTAGCCTTGTCAGAAAAAGGTGACAAATTGGTTTCTACCTTTCAACCCATTATATTTCAAACATCAAAAGGAATCCGTTATGATCATAATTACTTGTTTACCCTTTTAGTTAATCCTAAACTTTAATTAAGGCATAAAAATCTAAAATTACCTTTTTGCCCCTATGGCTCTTTGCTTCATAACTCTTCAAATATAACTAAAATAACAATGAAATTTCTAGAGTATCCCATTCATGGGTCAATTAAAATATCATAGGAGAAAATTTGATTTTTCAAAATTTAATTTAATTTAAATAATTATTTTAACTTAGAAGATAGGATTTTCAAGATTAATTCATTTAACTAATCAAAGTAAAACTTTTATTCATGGGAAAATTATTGGAGGTTCAACTACATTAGTGGACCACTTCGGCAAAATTTTATAATTTTTTAAATTATATTTTAATTATTATAATTATTTATTAATTTTAGTGATTTAATTAAATAGAAAATATGTTTTGATTACAAAAATTACTTTTTATATTTTTATTAAATTCCCCTAAGTCCAGAGAACTTAGTGAAACAAACATTTCATTTTTGTGATTTTTAATTTATTTATTATAATTATTTTTAATGGAAAATTAGAGAAAATACATTTTTACCCTTTAAAAATTTATATTTAGCTTAGAAATATTAGGAAAAATAATCTAATGTGTCCCAAGTGATCACGAAATAATTAGGGACAATTTGTCACATTTTCATATTTTTGAAACTTTTAATTTCTTAAATTTTTTTTCATCCAAAATACAGCTCAAAATGCATTATTTATTTAAAAATAATTTTTATTTTTCCTTAGTGCGTCTGATCACAAGGAACTCAGAAAATCACTTTTCATAATTTTCCTAATTATATTTAATTTTTTACATTTATTTCAAGGCCAAAAATACTATTTTTCTTAGAAAATCAACTTTACTGATAAAATTAAATCAAATAAATTTCAAATTTTTACAATGAGTAAAAATAAGTGTTCTTTATAGTGTGGAATCATTTTTTCTAATTTTTGAAATATATTAAATTTATTTTAATTTAGTTGAATTCTTAGGGTTTACTTATATATAGTAATTTACATAAATATCCAAACTTAATTTAAATTTTACCTAGAATCCTCTGACCACAGGAAACCTACTAAAAATCCCATATTTTTTATTTATATTTTAAATTATATAATTTTTTTAAGCAAAATAATCATGTATACTTGGAAAATTAGGGTTACATGTATAGAGATGCTTTATGACTTTTGAAAATCATAAAACCCCTCTACTGTCATGAGGAACAACCGTCTAAAGTCTCAAGCCATAGTGATTATCGTTTAATTAATTAAAATTAAAAAGCTCCACAGAGTATTTAATTAATTAAAAATCAGAGACTCATTAAATAATTTTTATTTTTATTCCAAATTGTTCTCCTCTATTCACTGAGTAAAAAGGTAATTTCATTTTATTTTTATGATTTTTCTACACGAAGTTATTGATTTTATAACTTATGAAATTAATTTAAATAAAAAATCCCAAATTTTCTACTTATCCGACTCAGCTACCGCGTCAACCTGGTACACGCCGAGCTTTCCACGCGTTGCTCTGCCATTCAACGCCGCCATCCACCTCAGTGACTCGTTAGCCCGCATTTCTTACTTCATTTACTCATCCGATGTGATCTAGACCGTTCAAACAGTACATTGGGAAACAGACGACATCCATTCATCAGTCTAAATCAGCCTAACTCGAGAACCGTTCAACTTAAAACCTTAAGATATCAAACTAGACTCAACCAATTCACTTTGGGTTTGCTTTTACACCTTCATCTATTCAAGACAAACACATCTATTTGACTACATGTTTATGAAATAAAAGTTTCCTTCACAGAGGCCCAAATCAAGCCGAAAATTAGGGTTTAGGCTTTTTACCTAAGTCTGAGACGGAAGGCCTCAATCAAATGCTTGTGGATGCTTCAGTAGGGTCCAAAGAACCTCCTTGAAGTGTCACCTTACTCTGATATAAGGTCTAGGTTGGAGTTTGACCAACAGGTGGTGCTGCCTTAGTCAAGGAGTGGGTTAGAGGGCTCAACATAGAGGGATTTTGATGGGGAACCTCCTCGTTGTTGACCTCACTTTCGGTTGAGGTCTAGTTTCCTCTTTAGTAGCCTAGGGTCTAGCCATGAAGCTTTCCTGTTGACTATTCTTAGAGGACTAGAAAATGAACCATCACCATTATAACTTCTAAACTCTTCTCTACTCAACTTGAAGTTCCACATATTGGTCCTGACCTCTAACACTTGGTAGGTGGGGTCAATATGAGGGAGCTCAAGGGGAGTCCCCATAGAACTGCTTGGCCTTATGATTGACCCTGGGTGTTGGTTTGGAGCTAGTTCACTCACTTACACATACTTTCACTCACATTCACTCACAACCCTAAACCCAAGCTTGTTAACTTTGATCCCTTGTTTTTTTGGGAGACTCATACGGATAGCCCTTAGACCCACTAGCTCTAGGCTAGGATCTAGCCAAATCCAATACATAGAGGACCCAAATAGAGATTCCATTGCTCCATGGCTCAAATAGGGTGGTTGGTACCCCACTTTCACCAAAATACCAAACTTAATCTTTTGCCTCAAATCTACCCAATTTACCAAATACCCCCAAACCCTAAGTTTGACCAAAAATCCCAATTTCAACCAAAATACCCAAATTAGTTCAAAAATCATCTCAAATCATTTGAAACTACCAAAATTATCCAAAACATCAAAAATTGCCAAAATTACCAAAATACCCCAATATTTGCCAAAAATACAAAAATACCCTTGATCGCCCAAACTTTCCCAGAACCCTCAAAATCATCTCAAATGTCCCTAAAACCAATTTTGACTCTTCAATTGAGCTTAATTTGATCAATTTGATCAATTTGATCAAATTTGACCAAAAGCCCCAAATTGCCCTTAAAAGCCTAATTTCCTAAAATTCACCCTAAATGTCCATCAATTTGATACCAATGTTCCCCCCAATTTCAATTCTAAATTCAAATTCATCATGATCAAACTCAATTCAAACCAAATCCAAGTTTAATTGACCCACATTTGAGTCTAATTTCAACTCAAATCAAAAAGCCCCAATTTGTCTTAAAACCAAAATCCCCCAATTATGCATCATAAACTCTTTGAAATCTTGACACACCAAATTGAACCCTCAATTGACCTTGGTCAAGCTTCAATTTCAACCCAAATCCAAAATTCCCAAATTTCCCCAATTTAGCCATGTGCCCAATTTCAACCAAATTGAATGCCCTATTCCCGAAATTGGCACCCAATTAACATTGAGAACTCGTCATGACATTCCCCTAGACCATATTTAACTCTCAATTTGGACTTAACCTAACTCTAGCCCAAGCTAAACCCAAGTATAACCCAACATCCCCAAATTGATCAAGTGCCCAAAATCCCTCAAATTGAACCTCCAAATCAATTCAAAATCACTTCAAATCTTTTATAAACCCCTCATGAAAATCATTTACACCAAGTTGCTCAATCAATAGAGTCCAATGTCATGGCTAGCCTAACTCAAACCTAACTTCAAGACAATTTAACCCAAATTGAACCCATGCACCAAAATTGACTAAGCCATGCCAAAGTGAACAAAGTAATGACACCACAACCACCAAATGGATCATAGTGACCAAGCTAGACCCACCTAGCCCACCCAATGGAAGCCACGGACCAATGGCCCCTTGATTTAGGGGATTTTATCCTTTTTTGGGCCTAAACCAAGAAATACTTGCCATCATACCAAACCATTAAGATTTAATCATAATTAAACCTTCCCCTGGCTCACCTGGCCACCTGACCACCTGACCACCTCCCCTACTCTAGCTAGCCACCTTAATTGTTAGAAAACACCAAAATCAAGAGCCCCATGCCTCCATCCAAACCCAATCTAACCCATCCAAGTTGGCTAGCTCTAATTGGTCTTTGGCATTTTTCTACCCTCCACCTAAGCACCCAATTGCACTTGAATTGAAGCCCTGAGCTCCACCCTAAGCCCCTTTATTTAAACCACCTTGTCCATAGAAAAACGATGAGCTAGCAAATTTTCTTTGGGAGACTCTGTCCAATTGCTTCCAGAAACTCTCCAAGAACTCTTAAGCCCAAGCTCACCATTTTTTGCCTCTAGATTTCCTTATGATAGCTGAATTTTGAGTTCAAAATTCAGGGAAAACCAGGACATATTTCCCCACACCTCTACAGTCTGCCAAACAACAATTAACTGTGCACACACCATCCCCACAGTGAGAGGAGCTGATTCCCCATAAAAGCTCCATCCTAAATAGCCTCTAACATAGTTCTAAACCAACACCTAAAATCAAATTTGATTGAAGTCATACCTAGACAATTCATCAGGACCTAGGACTTCATCTGGAGGTTTGTTGGATCCATTCAAAGTTGCCACAACAATCTGATTAAGTCCTCCCCTCTCAGACAAAGGTTTTGAAACTCAACTTTAATTTGAGCCTATTTTGATTCTCCATATGTATTTACTATATTTCATACCGTATAAACCATATAGATATGCTCGTCTTGAGTAGATGAAGGTTTAGAAATAAACCCCATGTAATTTGGTTGAGTCTAGCTTGAGGTCATAAGGTTTTAGTGTGAACGGTTCTCGAGCTTGGACACTTAGGGACAATGAAGGAGAGTCATCTGATCGCGTGTTTATTTAATAAACAGTGGAGATCAAGCCAGACAAACTCTTAGAAAAAAAAGGTGGGCCGTGTGGCAGCTAAGGTGGCTGGCGGCATTGAACAGTAGAGTGTCGTGTGTAAAGTTTGACGCAAACAAGAATGAGGTGGCGCTGTGTTTAAGTAGAAAAATTTGAATTTTTTGGAATTATTTAAATGCTTGAACTTAAAAAATCCATATCTTTCTCTAGAAAAACCATAAAAATAAAATAAAAATACCCTCTTACTCAGTTAATGGAGGAGAATAATGTGGATAAAAAATAAAAAATTTTTATTGACTCTCTAGTTTTTAATGAATTAAATACTCTCTATAGTATTTTAATTTATTATGATTAAATATTGCTCACCATAGCTTGAAATTTTGAGAATTTGTTCCTCATGATAGTGGGGATGTTCTCTATTTTTTCCAAGGTCAGAGGGCGTCTTTATACTTCTAATCTTAATTTTTAAGTTAGGATGGCTATTTTGACTTATTTTAATTATATAAATTAAAATACCACTTGAAATATTATGGGAATAATTTTAGTAGGTTTTCTATGGTCAGAGAAGCTTAGAAAAAATGTCATGATGATTTGAATTATTCTGTACATTTATATCGTTAATTAAGTGCATATATCTTGCTTTAATTTATATAAATTAAGTACTAATAAAAAATTGACAAAATCAACTCCACATTGTGCATAAAAATCATGTTAATCCACTATAAGAATTTAATATTTATTTGATTATCTTTAAGCACAGTAGTTGATTTTTCAAGAAATATTGTATTTTTGTACAAAAATAATTATATTAAATTAAATACACTTAGAAAATTATGAAAAGTGGTTTTCTGGGTTCCTTGTGATCAGGAGCACAAGAAAAATAAAAGTCATTTTTTGTAAAATACTTGATTTTGGCCTATATTTTGAATTAAAAATAATTAAAAATAGTTATAAATTTTAAAAAATACAAAAATATTTCAAAATGTTCCTAATGGTTCTTTGATCACTTAGTACTCATTAAAAATATTTTTCCCAATTTTTCTAAGTTAAAAATAAATTTCTAAAGGCTTAAAATGTACTTTCATATTTTTCTCATTTAAATAATTATAATAAATAAATTAAAAGTCATAAAAATAGAAAATTTATTTCTCTGATTTCTTTGAACTCAGAGAGGTTTAAAAAAAATATAAATAATAATTTTTTTGTAATCAAAACATATTTTCCATTAAAATTACATCATAAAAATCAATAAATAATTAAATTAAAGATATAATTCAAAAAGTCATGCAATTTTTTCAAAGTGTTTTTTGACCTAAGGGGACCTCTAATAATTTTCTCATGAATAAAATCTTTATTTTGATAGTTAAGTAAGTTAACTTTGAAAATACAACTTTTAAAATTTAAATAATTATTTAAATTAAATTAAATTTTGAAAATCCACATTTTCTCCTCTCATGTTTTAATTGACTCATGGACGGGACACTATAAAAATTTTCAAAGTCATTTCAATTTTGATTAAGGAGTTATGAGGTGAAGAGACCCAAAGGCAAAGAAGTAACTTCAGATTTTGTTGTCTTAATCAAAATTTAGGATTAACAAAGGGAAAATGGGTGATTTTGATCCTAATGAACATGTTTGGATGATTGAAATACAATAAGATTAAAAGGTAGAAACTCACTTGCGACCTTTTCTATTATAAAAAAAATTGTAATCTCCTTAATTACCATGACTTGGAAGTCAATCAAAATTAAACGATTCTCAAGTTATGGGTTCAAGTTAGTAAGATAATATTTCATTAATGTTAAGCCCATAATTGATGAAAATGTGATTGTTCAATAACAATGCATGTCATTTAAATCAAAATTTTGCTACTTATCATTTCACCTATTGTGATTTTGCAGGGCTTGGTAGTGACCTAGGCTTGACATTTAAACTCATTTGATTGGATTTTAAAGGTAACATGATTGATGATTAACACATTTTTACACTACAAGCCCAATTTTAACTGTGGGTACCAAAACCTTTAATGACTCAGATCTGCCTTAGGGGCACCCACCCACTTAACTCTTAAATGAAATATCAATTGATTAATTGAGGTCCTAGCCTTGGGATAAATAAAACATCAAGTTTTCTTGAGCAATGAGATAACCTTAGCTTAACCTTGGATGATTAATAAAATGATATGCTAAGTTCAAAATGAACTCCAAATATTTTAAGAAATCTTCAAAATGATTCAGGGTCATGCTTTGAGCACTTTATAATCTCTTGATTATTTTGAAGGGCAAATTGAACTTGTTATATTTTGTTCTAAAATCATTCACTAAGATCTTCTAAGACTCAATAAAGTCATAACTTAGGGTTTAGTAGCTATAGCTTCATCTACTCCCGCCATTTGAATTGCTTGCAAAATTATATACATGTTGCCAAAGCTAACCTTTCAGGTGAAGGAGTGGGAAGAATCGACAAGTGCGCTTTAAGTTATTTCATTTACCTTTTCGTACCTCTTGTTTCTTGCTTGAATGTTTAAGGTCACCCTACATGCCAAAAAACCAAAATTAAAAAATCAAAACAAGATAAAATTCACCACCACAATAGTTAAAATATAAGACAACTCAAAATTTAATCACAAACAAAACAAAACAAAAATTGCAACTAAATTAAAATGTCTCTATCGGATTATGGACAATCCCTCGAAGGAGGTAACCTAGGGTTGCTAACAAGATTTTCCACGGTCTAAATGAAAGTATGGAACTCATTAAGTTGAGTTTAGTAAATTCATTTGGACTAAGGTAATTGAAAGAAAAATAATGGTGTTGAAATGAGGGAACCATGGGATCCTAACCGGTGTCGCTCTAATCAACTTTAAAACCTTGCATAATATTTAAATAATCATTACCTTAGGCAATATTTGATTTTACATCAAGACTTGGCACATTAGAAAACTTAAACATGCTACGATGAGGAGCTTGGAGCTAGCATAATGGGCAGTACGGCCATCTTCAACAACAAGAGGATCTACAATGACATATCTCTCTTTAGAAATAAAACAACAAGACATAGGATTTTGAGGTTGTTCTTCTAGTGCGACATAAATTCTCAACTTATCTTTAGGTCTTTGTATGGCTCTATTATACAATATAATCCCTAACTCGTTTTAGGACTCTAAGGTTGTCGTTCTTCACGACCTAAATCCTCACATCTTCCAAGCTATTTGTGTGATTGTTTCACATGAATGTAAGCCCTAATGAATAAAATTGGTAGAATGAAACATTTAAAATTTTCTCCTCTATATTCAAGCCAAAGCATAAGATAGATTGGGAAGTCACTGAGGTTCTCCTCAGGATTTGTGTCATTTCCTAGTTCTTTTTTTTATTATTCTAAAAATAAAATGCTCCAAATTTAAGTCATTCCCATTTCAAACCTCTTTGTCTGCTCTCTTTGAAAAGTCCGATCCTTTGAAATTCTTGAAGAGAATATCCCCTAATTTTTATTGAGAGTTTTCTTAGGTGACTTCGGTTATCTAAGTTGTATTTAACTATAAGGGTCTGCCTTTATAGGAAATTTTTAGGAACCCAGCTTAATATAAACCCTATTTAATTTTTCATATTAAATAGGGGAACTTATCGGCTTATAATAAAATTATTTTGCAGATCAAACGAATGTCATTTGTTTCTTAGTTTATTTGAACCTCACCGTCAAGCCGTGTGTCTATCTTTTAAGATAGATGCGTAGCTTATGGTGTGGCACTCTTTCATTTAAAATTTGAAAGATATGGGATTGGTTTGATTTAATATTTTTATAAAATTAAATATATATGTCAATTAAATGTCCCTTCAAAGCGGGCAGCGGGATTCTGATTTCGGGGACCAACAACTTCCATAGCCCCCCCCCTAAAATTGTGCTGACAACTTTGGAGACTCCGCTGGGGATTAGTTTCTCTCTCCATTTAAATCAGGGAATGTTGTCTTCATATATCAGTAATGTATCCATTTCCCTTATGAACCAGATTACCCTTCTTTTGTTGGCATACATCACCCATTTCTTTCTTGGGTAAGTACGGCCAACTCTTTCGAACTTTAGGACCGTCTGTTCAACCACCATTGAACAGAGAGGTTCAAGAGTTCATTAGGACTTTTATCTTTGTGTGGGGTTAGACCCCCAATAGGTGTGTTGTTAGACTAGTTCCGCCCAGGTGAGATGTGTTGTGAAGTTGGTCCCGCACTGGGTCCTAAACTTTACTTTCCTTTTTGTTCCCTTTTGAGTTTAGTTTGCTATTTTGCATCAAGAATAATAGAAAGGGAAGCATGGTAAAACATGATCAGCTCCAAACCAAGACTACAAACTTCCTTCACCTCCAAACTCTTAACCTTTTTTAAGGTATATATGAGTAAGGGTCATGAGATTCACATAGTGATCAATCTGATCATACATCAACTTGTATTCGTCTTACTGCACGTCTTCCAAGGAGATCTCATATTAAAGTTTCTTTTATTTTATCATCATCATTTCTTCCTCAAAATTCTCTTCATCATAACTTTCTTCCATGTCAATGTTGATGGTTGGCCTAGTCCGTTCAACAATCGTGTTGGTTCTTTCTCGTCCACGTCTCCAACCTCAATCTCGAGTGTATGGGCTAAAAGAACCTTTACCACCTAGTTGTGAAGAGACAATAGTAGATTGTTGCAACGGAGTTGAATGGCCACTTCTTTGTGATTCTTCTGAGACTTCCACTTCATTTGATATAATTTCACAAGAAAAGACAACTTTCTTCAGAGGCATGTAGTAGGCGACATCTTTATAAATGCCTACTTCATGAATTGAGAACAATTGTAAATCCCCTATGATACAATGTTCTTATCCTTCTTTAAAATATTTAATGCATTAATGTAAGGATGACATAACCATATTATGCTCATGGATCCCTGGTCTTCCAAGCAGAGCATTGAAAGAGGTTTCTGTGTCAATGATATGGAATTTTGCGGTTGTTAGTAGTTCTCCAACTTTAATTAACAATGTAATCGATCCAAGGGCTCTTCCTCCCTTCTAATTAAATCCTCTTAACAACATTTTATCAATTGTAAGCTCTTGAGCTTCAATGTCCAAATATGGAAATATCCTTAGACTCAATAAGTTTAGTGATGCTCCCGGGTCTACCAAGACTCTGGACAATACAAATCTGCCGATATTAACGGACATGTAGAGTGGTTGGTTATGGTCGGTGTTACCAAGCAACAAGTCTTCATCTGTGAATGTTAGCTCAGATTATTCTTTTAACGAACAAACTACATCCGAGGATGTGCTTGTCAACTAAGCTAAGAAAATCTCTAGGTCGAGCAAGGCTGTAACCAGAGACACTCTCATCTCCTTCGATAGGATTAGAGCATCGTAGATGCTTAGTTTGGTCGATAAACTCCTAAGATGAGCTAGCACATTATAATAAACTTTGTATAATCCTCTGATTTTCATTTGGCTAAGTGGCTCTTCCACTGGCGGAGGTGGAGATAACTCTTCTCGAGTGACTATTTATTTTTCTTTATCCACTGGAGCTGTTCTTCGAGGTAATATTTTTCCACACCTTAGATTTACTTCTAGAATTTCCTCTTCCTGAGAGGCTGCAGGTAAAATTTTTTGTGTCTCTTCTTCTTCATTTGAGAGATCCAAGTTGATAGCAAGCGGTGCACCATGGCACTCAAGGACTGGTTCCTCACTCCCGGTGCCATCATAGCCGGTATTGTCATTGTCTTCTTCATTCTCACTAACAGGCTCATCAGACTCAAGTACAATTTGAGGCTCAATTTAGGAATTAAGATCAAGGGTAAATTGAAAAAAAATTAGTTACATTATCATTAGAAAAAGTCAAAACGTAGCCAAAATACTAATCATTATTTTCATAATACCTCGGTGGGGTAAAAAGATAATCATACATGGTCAGAGGTTCGAGGATTTTCTTCCTCAAATTTGAGATAACCAATCTAACAAAGGCAGCCCCTATCCTACCCCCGTGCTATCATTATTCACGTCGTCACTCTTTTCTTTCTCTTCTGGTTGTGGTGACTTTTCTGGCAAAATCTCAATGTTGGGCTGAGCAGGTTGTAGATTTTGAACGGTTGCTTAAGCTGAATTGGTCTGAATCAGACCTAGTATCTTCTTGGATGACTTGCTCCAACCTGTGCTTCATCCATCTTTTTCTACATATGGATCTATCGGAATGATTGACTCTGCCGAAATCATATTTACATAACCTTTTTTAGGTTCTTTTGAATATTCCTTCGGGATTGATATATTTCCTTCTTTAAAGTTTCTCTCAAGCCAATCCTTGAAGACAAAACAACCTTCTATCAAATATCCCAACATCCTATGGTAGAGGCAAAAAATGGGATATTCTTTCTTGTCAACTTCTTCCAGCTTTTTTAGCTCTGGCAATCTAAACTCTTACTTTTTTATTAAGTTTCTAAACATCTTCAGTACAGCCTCATCTTTGAAAGATTACACTCTTCTCCTTCATTTTGAAAGAGTCAGACCTACCTTCTACTTGGTACGATCCTCCCTGGTATGATTGTTGGCTGGATTGGCCATACTGATGTATTTGTTGCTAAGCATGTTGTAACAATTGTTGAGAATTTTGGTGAGAATGCTCTGCTTGTATCTTTATCAGCTGTTTTCCCTTATCGATCGTTGCCACCATCCCGCACTTTTTCCAAACGCTCCAGTCATCCTAGATTTCTCTGCTTTCTCTTGGTAATCCATATGTTTAACTTCCTCCTGTAAACTGCTGGCTTTGCTTAACACTTCTCAAAGCACTTGATGGTGAGTCTCTTAGGCATAAAAGCTACTGGTCGATGTATGCTTTTGAATAGAATCTCAATTGCATGTTGTTCTTGTAGTTGATGCTCACATTTCATGCTAAGATTTCTCCACCTTAAGATATAATCCACTAGAGTCTCGTTGGGTCTTCGCTTGTCCACTACGAGATCTCCAAAATAAACACGGTGTTGTGCTCCAGCAAATCTCTTTACAAACATCTATTCTAATTTGGCAAATGTTTTAACTGATCTGTTATGTAACTCGGCATACCAATCAAAAGTAATTCCTGACAGGCTGCTGACGAACTGTCAGAAGAGTAAGGCTTCATTTTTTTCTAGTGTTGCCACCACTGACTCAAAAATGTGCTATGTGTTGCCTGGTATTTTCAGTCTTGTCGAATGTCTTGAAGTTTGGTGACACAAAACCCTTGGGGTAGGGTATAGCATCAAACTCCTCCGGGTAATTTCTACCCCTTAAAATCAATGCACCACCCTTAGATTGGGCTAAGGCCTCCCGAACTTGTTTTTTGACCAATTGTTTAATTTCTTTCTCTAGTATGGTACCTGGTGAAGAATCTTTCTTTTGCTAATCTTCTCCATTAGCAGAGGCAACTTCTCTTCATTCATCGGTAATATGGACTATCTCAGGTTGGTTAACCCTTAGAGAAGCTACCTACTGTGATTGGGATTGCCCATTAACCGTAGCCATGGCGGCCATGGTGGCAGCCATTTCATCCATTCTCTTTTTCATTTGGCTGATATGTTCATCTCTTAAGAAAATGGCTCTGCATAAGTCATCTGCGGCATTCTCTCGATGAGAGGTTGGTAATCGTACGCAGATGAGGCAGATCTAGTCTCGATGACTTAAATATCCATGAAATCTTCATCTAGGTAATCATTGAAATCAAACTCCTCAGCATCATCATTAATGACTAAACCATGTTCTCTAGCTAACTAGAAAATTTGAGCATTGAGCTTTTCGACTTTCTCTTCAATTATTGTCACATGAATCCTCTACAGTTCTAGAGGACTTTCCTGAACATCCTTCACTTGTTCATTAAATTTTGGAGTAATAGCTTCGATGATATCGGATGCTTCATACTTTTACTTCATTCTGCCATTCTGCCCTGCGGGCTCACTAGACCGTATTGGCATGGCGACTTTGGGTATGCACACTTTCTTTCTCGATGATGATGACTTGAGATGGGGTGTCTCAACAGAATCATCGACATATCAGAGAGAAGTATGCTCTCTATCGTGCGAACCAAACACAATATCAGGTAGCTTCTTTACCTTTTCCCTTTTCGGGTCATTCTTACGGGCAACAATTGGTTAAGTTGTCAGACCCAAACGTGACTTAACCGGTCGACGTTGATCCACTTGATACTGCTATTATGCAAAGTATAATAATAATTCAGATTATATTTCACTTATATTTCCTTACTTTGCAATAAAACCAAAAACTTGATCTTGAGGAAACATAGGAATTTAACTTTTAATTTATATATATTGGGATACTACGCAAGTATACGTATAGTTATCAAGTAATATAGGACTTTTTTATTAAGACCTGAATATCGAACCCACAAGAAATTTATACAATATGCACTTTTAGAAAACTTTCTATTTTTAAAAAGATAATTACTTAAACTGAATATATTTAGCAATAATAAAAAATCAAATATTTTTGGTATTTTTGATAATTTGACAAAATAGTAACAACTTAAAAAGATAACTATAGTTTTGTAGATGAAAAGCACTTAATAAGAAAAATATCTTTCTTCTTATCATGAATCAGTAATAACTCTTTTAGGGTATGTTATCGAATGTCTGCTAACTGCAGAGTTACAGTAGTAGGGGTTATTTCTCCTAGTCCCAATCTTTTAAATATTGATAATGACATAAAGTTAATGCTTGCACCTGAATCACATAAAGCTTTCCCATAAAATATGTCTCCTATTGCACATGGAATTGTAAAGCTACCAGGATTTCTAAGCTTTTCAAGAAACTTCTTCTGAATTATCGCACTGCACTCCTCACTAAGTGCAATAGTCTCATTATCTTCAAACTTCCTTTTTCTGTTGAGAATATCTTCATAAACTTTTTATCGTTCGGCATTTGTACTAAGGCTTCAGCAAATGGAATATTAATTCTAAGCTTCATAAATATTTTCAAAAATTTTGAAAATTGCTTATCCAACTTCTACTGAAGAAGTCTCTGAGGAAATAGAGGTGGTGGTTTTTCCAAATCAATTTTTAGCGGAGAAATAGGTCTCTCAGAATCTTTTGTAGCATCCTCTTTTGATTCTTCAATTTCTTCTCTCTCTACTTCAATTTCTTTTTGAACCTGACCTTCCAACTCTCTTCCACTTCTAAGTTGAATGGCTTTTACTTGTTCTTTTTCTGGTTTTTGGATTTGATTCAATATTACTAGGAAGTGCACCTTGGGATCTATTACTTAAGGAATTTGCTATTTGCCCAAGTTGATTTTTGATATTTCTAATTGTAGCTCCTTGACTTTGTAATTGATTTCCCATTTATAACATCACTTCTTCTATAGACAACTTCTTCTCCTTAAACTGTGTATAACTGTTGAAACCTTGAGGATAAGTAGATCTATAATTATTATTTCCTTGGTTGTTCCAGTTTCCCAATGGGTTTCCTTGGTTGTTCCCCCATTTCTGATTATTACCACCCAAATTGTTATTCCAGTTAAAGTTGGGATGGTTCTTCCAACCTGGGTTATAATAATTGGAATATTGATTATTTTGCTTATTATTTATGGCATTCAAATTTTCTAATGATGTTTGAGAATCTACCATTTAGCCTAATGAATTCTCTTATGTCATGGAAATTGGTTGAGACAAATTCATTCCAAATTGGTCTAACTTCCTTGAAATTGCAGCAATTTGATTTGTTAACATGGTAAATGCATCAGTTTCATGAATGTTGGCTATTTTCTTAGGATTTACCCTCTCAGAAGGCCATTGAAAATTAATAATAGTCATTTCTTCAATTAAAGCGTAAGAATCATGAAATGATTTTGACATCAATGAACCACCAGTAGCGGCATCGATAATTGAGCTAAGAGATCCAACTAATCCATTATAAAAAGTTTGAATTATTAACCAATCTAGTATAGCATGTGTGGACACTTTATTAAGAGTTCTTTAAATCTTTCTCATGCTTCATAAATAGATTCCACTTCAAACTAATTAAGAGATGTAATATCATTTCTAAGCTTCACAGTTATTAATGGTGGAAAATATTTAGCAAGGAATTTTTGTGCTAAATCACCCCAATTTGATAGATCCAGGTGCTAACAAATTCAACCACATCTTAGCTTTATCCCTCAATGAGAAAGGAAATAACTTAAGTTTTATGGCATCATTTGAAATACCATTGTATTTAAATGTAGCACACAATTAAAAATTGGCAAGATGTAAATTTGGATCTTCAGTTGGTGATCCCCCAAACTGATTATTTGAAAAAATTACAAGATGTAAATTTGGATATTCATTTGGTGATACCTCGAACTGATTATTTGATAACATTTGGATAATAGCAAGTTTAAGCTCAAATGAATTAGCCACTACAATAGGTTTTTGAATACTACAATGAAGTTCATCTTTAGGGTTGGCATAATCTCTCAAAGGTCTAAAATCTTGATGAATTTCGGCATTTTGATTATTTTGGTCTGCCATTTCTATAATAATTTTTTTTGATTTTTTAAATTTATAATTTTTTTGGTTTTTCTAATTTTTCTAATAGTTCTTTCTAATTCAGAATCGTTGGGCACTAGTCCTTCAGAACCTGAACTACGCATACACTATCATATAATAAAATAAATAAAGCAAAATAAAATAAGATAAGATAACTTAAAGTTTAAATAAGACTTTCTAAAAATAGAAATTTTGCTTTCGATTCCCTAGCAACGGCGCCAAAAACTTGATCCCTCTTGATACTGCTATTTACAAAGTACAACAATAATTCAAATTATATTTCACTTATATTACCTTACTTTGCAACAAAACCAAAAACTTGATTCAGAAGAAAAATAAGAATTTAACTTTTAATTTATAGAAATAAGTAAGAAAATTTAGTTAAAATTTTAAGTAATGAAGAAAAATTTTAAGTTAAAAATTTTTAGGAAGTAAAATTTGATTTTAGAAATGATTAAGAAAATTTAGTTAAAATTTTAAGTAATGAAGAAAAACTTTAAGTTAAAAATTTTTAGATAGAAATGAGTAAAAAAATTTAGTTAAAATTTTAAGTAATGAAGAAAAACTTTAAGTTAAAAATTTTTAGTATAGAAAAAATGATTTTAATTATATGTGACTGTCTTTAGGTAAGAAAAATTGTCTTTTTAAAAAATTTAGATAATTTAGACTTTTATTTTCAATATTTAAATTTCTTTTATTAAAATGATTTTCAAAACTATTATTATATCTATAAGTAAAAGTTTTTTATTAAGACTTTACTTTAGGAAAGGAAAAGTGGAATTCAAAATCATTAAAGCCCTATCTAGATATAGTAATCCTTGCCTAAAAAAGAAAAATAAAAAGAAAAGAGGAATAATTAAAAGAAAAATAAGAAGAATAAGAAAAGGAAAAGAAAAGAAAAAGAAAAAAAATGTAAGGGAGGAGAAGCTTGAGGATTAGTTCCTAATCAAAAACTGGTTCGACATTTGATCTTTTTACGGTATAAGACTTCATAAAATCTTAACCTTATAAATATAACATAGTAAGTAAAATTATTTTTAATAAAAATTTTTAAGTAGAGAAAATAAACAAACTAAAATCTAAATTTAGAGAACTTACAATATTGTTGAATTAGATAGAAACTTATATTTTCATAGTTCTTAAA
Source organism: Phalaenopsis hybrid cultivar (assembly GCA_002079205.1). Classification (NCBI taxonomy): domain Eukaryota; kingdom Viridiplantae; phylum Streptophyta; class Magnoliopsida; order Asparagales; family Orchidaceae; genus Phalaenopsis; species Phalaenopsis hybrid cultivar. Next base: position 25,562 of record JXCR01094267.1, read on the forward strand.
ATTAAAAATTTTCAAACTTTAAGAGTGTCTCATTTACTAATTATTTTTTTCTAAATTGGACAACTATATTTCTAAATCTAAATTTTAGTAACTCCTAAAGAAACTCTCATATACATATCATACATATTTTGTTTTTGAATATTGGACAACTTGAGGACAAGTAACATTTTAAGTTTGGGGGATTTTGATACACCTAAAATATATAGTATTTTTAGCAACTCCTAAAGAAACTCATATACATATCATACATATTTAGTTTTTAAAGATTGAAGTTTCACCAACATCTTAAGTTTGGGGGATTTTGATACACCTAAAATATATAGTATTTTAAAACACATTTTTATACCTATTTTTTAGATATTCTGCTTTAATGGAAGGTATTTTTGTGTTTTTCTTGTAGATACAAGTAAAAATGGAAAAAATGCTAAGTAAAAAAATATCAAATTTGGAGCAAAAAGGTAAAAAATTGTGCAAAAGATTTTTGGCGCCTAAGCGCCAGATCCGGCGCTTAAGCACCGGTTAAACAGAGAAGGCCATGCCTAAGCTCTGACACCCCATGCTTAAGCGCGTGTGGTAGTTACTAGACGAGTGAAATCGATTTTCATGAATTTCGAAGAGGGCTTTGAGGTACTCTTTGGCTTAATAGGTGGTTGTAACCACCATGGACAAAAATTATCATGAAAGGATGTGTCTCTTAGAAAAATACATCAAATCAAAAAACATTTTGAAGAGATCCCAAGGTGCCTCTTGGAAAACTATAAAAGAAAGAACAGAGGACTTAGAAAAGAGTCCTGAAAATATTGGCAAGTTTTGAAAGTTCTTTTCTGGGGAGTTAGAGAGATTTTCAGGAACCACTTTTTATTTACTTTATAGCATTTTTTTATTTTGTTTTGAGTGATTGTAAAAGAGAAGAGATTCAAAGGAACTTTAAGAGTTTGGTGGAGGACTTGAGATAAGTTTTTATCTTTTTGTTTTAGACTACTTTTGGTTTTAACTGAGACTTATTGTTGGTTTGACAATGATTTCATCTTTTAAACTAACGTTTGGTTTTGTTTTCTCCATGGATTCTAAGTTGTTTTCGTTATCTTTCTTCTTAAAATGATAAGTAATTAAGTTTTGGATGAAATTTGTGGAGAGTATTGATTTTTAATGTTGGAAGAAGTTGTGATGATTTAAATTCATGCACTTCATTTACCTCTTGATTTGGCCAATCCAGGTGTTAAAATTTGTTGTGAGAACATGTAAGAATTGGGTTGGTATTGTCTCAGTCAACAATTAGAAAGAATCACATGAGGTTGTATGAATGTGAATGTAATTCATATGATTTAGTGCAAATAAATAAGCAAATATTCATTAATGGGTGTAGAGTTAGAGGACTTTAAAGTGACAGGTTAAAGCCCCTAACTTGCTTTATTGTTTTAGGTTTTGATACAAGAATGTTAGCCCCCAGGTGGAGGGAATCGAGGGAACTTTAGAGTGAAAGCTAGTACCTTCCCTGCCTAGCCGGTCTTCAGAACTATCCAAACTTTAAATTAGCCAATATTCTTTATAGCATCTCTAGTAAGGGTAAAGAATATTATTGCTCCTATTTGGCACAACACAATTTGCATACTTTGACAACAGAATTTTTATACTTATTACTGATTCATGATAAGAAGAAAGATATTTTCATATTAAATACTTTTCTTCTACAAAAAAAAAATTTTAGTTATCTTTTGACTGTTTCGTTAAAATATCAAAAATACCAAAAATATTTTAATTTTAAATTCCTACAAAAATCATTTTTAGTTNCTTTAGTTATCTTTTTACTGTTTCGTTAAAATATTAAAAATTCCAAAAATATTTTAATTTTANCATTCGATATTTAGGTCCTAATCAAAAAGTCCTATATTACTTGATAATGATACGTATACTTGAGTAGTATCCCAATATAAATATATGAAAATTAAAAAGTTAAATTCTTATTTTTCTTTAGAATCAAGTTTTTGGTTTTATTGCAAAATAAGGAAATATAAGTGAAAAATGCCATCAAAACTGCTTATATACTGTGCATAAGCATTAAGTATCCAGGGATCAAGTTTTTGGCGCCGTTGCCGGGGAAGAAAACTAAGTAAATTTCTATTTTTTTAAAAAAAGGTCTTATTTAAACTTTAAATATTGTATCTTATTTTGTATGTTTTATTTTATTTTATTTTATTTTATGTTAGTNATTTTTTTTTTAATTTAAGTAATTATCTTTTTAAAATAGTAAAACTTTCTAAAAAGTACATATTGCATAATCTTCTCTGTGGGTTCGATATTCAGGTCTTAAACAAAAAGTTCTATATTACCTGATAACGATACATATCTTGTGTAGCATCCCAATATAAATATATATAAATTAAAAAGTTAAATTCTTATTTTTCTTCAGAATCAATCATTTGGTTTTGTTGCAAAACAAGAAAATATAAGTAAAAAATACTATCAGAACTATTGATATACTGTGCATAAGCATGAAGTATCTAGGGATCAAGTTTTTGGCGCCGTTGCCGGGGAAGAAAACTAAGTAAAATTCTATTTTTAAAAAGTCTTATTTAAAATTTAAATATTGTATCTTATTTTGTATGTTTTATTTTATTTTATTTTGTGTTAGTGTATGTGTAGTTCAAGTTCTGAAAGACTAGTGCACTACGATTCTGAATTAGAAAGAACTATTAGAAATAGGGTTGTCGAAAAGGCTCGTTGTTCACGAACAGCTCATGTTCGACTCGTTAAGAAGCTCGTGTTCAGCTCGTTAATTTCGTTCGATAAGTTAACAAGCNGGTTCTGAAAGACTAGTGCCTTACGATTCTGAATTAGAAAGAACTATTAGAAATAGGGTTGTCGAAAAGGCTCGTTGTTCACAAACAGCTCATGTTCGACTCGTTAAGAAGCTCGTGTTCAGCTCGTTAATTTCGTTCGATAAGT
>JXCR01094274.1:0-25648 GCA_002079205.1 Phalaenopsis hybrid cultivar
ATGAGGTTGTATGAATTAGAATGTAGTTCATATGATTGAGTGCAAATAAATAGGGAAATATTTATTGAAGTGTGTAGAGTTAGAGGACTTTAAAGTGACAGGTTAAAGCCCCTAACTTGGTTTATTATTTTAGGTTTGATACGAGATGTTAGCCCTCAGGTGGAGGGAATCGAGGGAACTCTAGAGTGAGTGCTAGTATCTTCCTTCAGGTGGAGGGAATCAAGGGAACTCTAGAGTGAGAGCTAGTATCTTCCCAGACTAGTCGATTTTCAGAACTATTCAAACTTTAAATTAGTCAATGTTCTTTATAGCATCTCTAATAAGGGTAAAGAATATTATTGCTCCTATTTGACACATCACAATTTGCATACTTCCACAACAAAATTCCTATACGTATTACTGATTTATAACAAGAAGAAAGATATTTTCATATTTAGTTCTTTTCTTCTACAAAAACTTTAGTTATCTTTTTAACTTGTTATTGTTCTATCAAAATATTGAAAATACCAAAAATATTTAAATTTTCATTACTGCAAAAATCATCTTTAGTTTAGATAATTATCTTTTTATTAAAAATAGAAAGTTTGTTGTTCAATAGCGCATATTGCATATTCTCCCTGTGTTTTCGATATTCAGGTCTTAATAAAAAAGTCCTATATTAATTGATAACAATACGTATACTTGCGTATTATTCCAATATATATAAGTTAAAGTTTTAATTCTTATTTTTCTTCAAGATCAAGTTTTTGGTTTTGTTGCAAAGTAAGGAAATATAAGTGAAATATAATCTGAATTATTGTTGTACGGTGCATATTACCAGTATCCAGGGATCAGTTTCTCAACACATTTTTACATTTTAATTGGCCAGATCAAAAAGTAAATGAAGATTGGAGTTCAAATCATCACAAATTATTGACATTTAAAATCGTATAAAAAAAATCATTTCTTCACAAAATCATGTCTCAAAGTAGGGAGAAGGATAAAGGATACTACTCAGAATTCATGAGAAGGATATGACAAAACACAAATTTCATATATAAAAATAAGTTTATAAAACTAAGAAATAAATGAACACAACTTATCTCAAAATCCATTCCAAGGAAATTTCTATAAGTTCTCTTTAAGCACTTTTCCTTTTTACAAGCACTCTCAATTCTCTCTTAGAAGTATAATGAAGAAGAAATCTCTCACTTTCCCTCTCCTTTTACAATCCTTAAAGAAAATCTTCGAGCCCTTGACTTTCTCTCTCTCTATCTCACGCCAATCTCTCTCTTCAGCCCCCCTTTTACGCACCACTTTCACACCAATCCTCCAATCCCCAGACTTCCCTCTCCTTTATTAGAGGTTGCCTCCCTCCAAAATGAATTAAAAAATTCCTTAAAAACTTCTATCCAAAAGTCAACCCTTTTGAATTCAAAAGACATGTCTATTGATCCAAGAGACATATCCCTTCATAAAAGAACCTGTCAAAGTGTCTAGATACATTGAATCACTCCATGGGGTGTTTAAAAAAGTTTCTTTTTTGAAATTTGCATAAAATTCATCCCAAATTGCCTTAATCCGTAAAAAGTCATCTCTAGCGCTTTCGGCGCTTTAAGCCCCAACATGCTTAAGACCTTATTATTCTGGATTTTGGCCCTTCAGGCACCAAATATGGAGCTTCAGGCACCAGCTCTCTGTTAAATGGCACTTCAGGTGCCATTTCATGCACTTCAAGTGCGAGTTCTCTTTAAACTGGCGCTTCAATCGCCAAAATCTCAAAATTCACTATTTTGGCTCCAAATTTCGTCCTTTTTGCTACTTTTCCTCCAAATGCCTAAAATTTATATATCTATAACATAAACATGAGAATGCCCTTCTTTGAAGTGCAATTTCACCATAAATAAACATCAAATGTATACTTAAAACAACATATTATTTTGGTGTATCAAATCTCCAACTTGGACTTGATAGGCTGTTGACTCTGAATGGCGGCTTGTGCTGAACTGGTCTGGATCTGATAGAGTGTCTTCTTGGATGACTTTCTCCAAACTGTGCTCCAACCACCTTCATATGCATAAGGATCTATGTGATCATCTTGGTCAAAATCATATTTGTAGAACCTCTTTCAGGTTCTTTTAAATATTCCTTCAAAATTGTTATATGCCCTTCTTTAAGATTTCTCTTGAGCTAATCTTTAAAATAGAAACAATCATCTATGTTATGTCTGAGGATTCTATGGTAAGGGAAGTAGTTGGGGTGATCCTTCTCATTAACTTTATTTGGCTTCTTTGGTTTTGGCAGTCTGAACTCAAACTTCTTCATCAAACTCCTGAACATCTTCGACACGACTTCATCTTTGAAGGAGTATACTCTCTTTATTCGCTCTGCGATCATCGGACTTGGCTTACCATCTTTCTTGGACATCCTCCACTAATGTTGTGGCTGGCTAGACTAACTATACTGTTGAACAGGCCGATGCTGAGGTTGACATACTAGGAAGACTGCTGGTGACCTTAATGAGACTGCTCAACTGGAATCTTTATTGGTCACTTGCCTTTGTCGACTGTTGCTACAGTTTTGGTCTTCTTCTCCAAATATCTTGGTTTCCTTGGACTTCTTTGTCTTTTCCTAGAACTCTATATGCCCGACTTCCTCCTGCAAACTGCTATCTTTGCTGTGTAACTTTTTAAATGACTTGATATTAAGTCCCTTAAGAATGAAAGCCACCAACCCATGTATGATCTTGAGAAAAATCTTAATTGCATGTTACTATTGCAGCTGAGGTTCGCATTTCATGCTTAACTTTCTCCTCCTTAAAATATAATCCACCAAAGTTTCATTAGTCTTCTGTTGTTCAACCATGAGATCCCTTATTGTAATGTGGTGTTGCGCTCCTGTGAATCTTTTCATGAACAATTTCTACAACTCAGTGAATGTCTTCAAAGATCTGTTGGGCAATTCTGTGTACCAATCAAATGTTATCCCTGAAAAGTTACCGATAAACTGTTAGAAGAGCAAGGCTTCATTACCCCCAGTGTTGCAATAAGTGGCTTGGAAGTGTGTTATGTGCTGGCGAGGATTTTCGATCCCGTCAAAAGTCTTGAAATTTGGTGACACAAAGCCTTTAGGGTATGGTACGACATCAAACACCTCCGAGTAGGGTCTACCTCTTGAAACTGATGCACCATCCTTACACTAGGCTAGGGCCTCTCTGACTTTCGGTTCAACCATTTGCTTAATGTCCCTTTTCAGGATCATACTCTGGATGAAATCTTTTTTCAACTGCTTGTCTCTACTGGTGGAAGCTACATCCTTCTGTCATCTGTAATGTTTACAATTTTTAGCTAGTTGACTTCTAGCGAATCTATATGCAGTGAATGAGACTTTCCCTACATTGTAGCCATAGTGGCCATGGTAGTGGACATCTCTTCCATCCTTTTCTCTATTAAGATGATTTGTTCACCCCTTAGTTAAATGGCACTTCACAAGTCATCCACGGCGTTCTCCTCACCGGGAAGTGGAGCATTGCGCACAGATGTAGTGACCCTTATCTCAACAAAATTTATCTCCATGAAATTTTCATCCTCAATGCCTACTCCTAATTCTTTGGCCAACTCAGAAATCTCAACCCTGAGCACCTCCACTTTATCCTCGATCATCTTTTCTTGAGTAACTTTAAGATCAAGAGGTCATTCTGGAGCATGAACTGGCTCTTCAACGGGCTTTGTAGCAATGACAGTAGCAACCTCTGATACATTGGACCTATGCTTCATTCCTCAGGATTGTCCCATGGGCACCTCAGAATGTACTGGTGTGAAGACCTTAGGTATCCATACCCTTTTCTTTGACACCAATGCCTTCAGACGGGGTGACTCGGAGGAGGCATCAGTGGGTCAAAGAGAGGCATGCTCCCTATCATGCGGAGCAAGTATGTTAAAAAACGGCTTCTTCCCTTTATTCCTCCTTGGGAAGTCATCATGAACAACATTAGGTGGTATCCTTGGACTCAGACGTGACTTGACTTGTTGGTGTTCTGTGGGCCTTTGAGTGGTGGTGGTAGAATCTGAGACAGTGGCAGCAGAACTGACTTGGTTACCAAGACAGAATTTGATAAGAATAGGAGCTAGTGGAATTTCAACTAATCTTTGAAATTAATGAGAAGATCTAACATCCTTTAAAATTTATCTCTTCATTTGGCGTAAAACTACGAATCCTACTTATTTTGGCAACTCAGTGACAATACATCCCTCTTTGGCAGCAAGTTTTTTGAATATAGTATAAACTTTGGTGATATGAGTGGGCTTCTCCCTCTCCTTACCACGACCATGAGGTACCGGTAGAGCAGCGGTAATATTATGGATGCTCTCATCCCCGATGGTATCCATCAATGGGTGGAATCTACTTCCTCATAAGAAAGGAGCAATCTCAGGTAATTCGAGTTCCTCCTAGCGAGGAATCTCATTGACAGTATATATCTCTATAGTTTGGGCCCTGACGGTTCTTTAAATCTTGCGGTTTCAGTTGCTCTTCCGTGACTTTGTCAGCAGCGCAGACTTAGAAATGGAACCAACATCAAACACTAATGGTAGGGAATCAAAAACATCAGTCAAATCTATATCAATCAACATTTCTTTCCCTTTCGTAGATGGCACAGTAAGCACAGTAACAGTGAATCTGGCGGTAGTATAAGTAATGACTCTTCTTAGCATAGAGACAGTAGATCGGGCAAACATTGAAACAATAGACTTAATAGGTGTCTGGGCAACAATGATCATCACCTTCTTGCGAGAAGGGAAGTCCTGGAGGCAGCTCAGGTCGAATCCAGCAGATGGTTCTTAGATTTCTGTGGTAGTGACTTTCATGATGACAAATGAGGCCTTGCCAAGGACGACCTCAAGCTCGTCAAATCTAGTTCCAAACTTGATTGTAGAGGTGATGTTGAGGGCCTCTTGGACAATGGGAAGGTTGCTAGAGAAAGTCAAAGTTTGGAACGCCATCGTAGTAGCTTCAAAGAAAAGTTCCAATGGTTAGTATCGGCTAATTCCTCGTAATTCAAGTGCAAACCCTAAAACGTAATGGAGTTTGTCCTATAAACTGCACAAACCTTTATTATTTTTATTTGAGTTAGTTTCTTGAGGGTTTTAAGATTTAATTTAAGCTTATCGTTTGTTAAGTAAATTAAATATTGGAGAATTTAATTAAATTAAGCGAGCTATTAAACACGTAATGGCTTGGCTCAATTTATGAAATAGTAAATCAAACTCGAATGGTACAAGAAAAAGATGAAGTTTAGGACCTAGTGTGGGACGGACTTCACAACTCACTTCCTCTAGGTGAAACAAGTTCACCAACACATTTATTAGGGATCCAACTCCACACAATAAGAAAAATCACTAAAGGACTCCTGAACCTCTTTATTTAAAGGTGATTAAAGAGATGATCATGGAATCTAAAAGAGTTGATCTTACTTGCCCAAGAAAGAAATAAGTAAATCATGCCAACAAAAGAAGGGTAATCTGGTCCATGTAGGGCATGGAGACACTATAGATATATGAAGAAAAAGTTTTATGAACTTAATGGAGAGAGAAAATATTCCCCAATGGAGTCGCCAGAAATTATCGCCGGTGAAAAGTGCATGTGAGTGTGTCTCTAAATTTTTTATAATATACATATAGGTTTGAATTTTAGAAAAATAGTGTTTTAATTATAAAAAAAAAATATTATAATTTTTGAAAATACGAGACCGAATGGATCCCATATAGATAATAGTTTAAATGATCGAGCATAACACCGCAAGCAATATACCTATACTGAAGGATAGATACATTACTTACTGATGAAGGCTCGATTAAAAAAACTAAAGAGATTATGACATCTGCTTGGTCTATGAACCATTTTTTTATGTGCTGACAAATTCCCCTATCTAATATAGAAGATTAGATAAGATTTATATTAAGCTGGATTCATAAAGTTTCTTATAAGGTCAAGCCTCTATATTTAATTACATCTTAAATAACTGAAGTCATTTAAGAAAACCCTCAATTTAGATCATAAAATCATGTCTTAAAGAATTTTAAAAGGCAGGACTTTTCAATTATCGGATAAAGAGGAGTGAAATGGAAAAGGGTCAAATCTAGAACATTTTATTTTAGAATCCAAAGAAAGAAAAACTAGGGGATGCGACAGTTCTTGAGGAGAACCTCAGTGGCTTCCCAAGCTATCCTATGCTTTGGCTTCAATTTTGGTGAGATGATATTACATATTTCATCTTGTTATTTTCTATTATATAGGGCTTACATTTCTATGAAACAATCATACAAATAGCCTGGAAGATAAGAGGATTTAGGTTGTGGAAAACGACGACCTCAGAATCCTAAAATAAGTTAGGACTTAAATTACACAACATGATTGTGCAAAGGACTTAAGATGTGTTGAAGATTTATGTCGCACTAGGCGGACCACCTCAAAGTCCTATGGGTTATGTTATTTAATTCTAAGAAAATATTTGTTGTATCAGATCCTCATGCTCTTGTAGATTCATCTGCTCACTCAAAGTTGTTCTTCTGTACATCCTTGTTGTGTTGCCCATGACATTAGCTCCAAGCTCCTTGTCGATGTAGCAATCCTAAAGTCTGATTTTTAAAGTTTTAAATGTCAAGTTTCAGTTCAATCATTATGGGGGGGGTTTAAAGTTGATTAGAGTGACACTGGTTAGGATCCCATGGTTTTCTCGTTCTGGTACCACTATTTTCTTTTGAATTTACTTAGCTTAAACGAGTTGTTAAACTCATTTAAACTGGGGAGATCATTTTAGCAACCATGGGTTACCTCATCCGAGGGACTCCCATAAATTCAAAGGGACATGTTATGAAATGTTGTTTTTGTTTTGGTTTTAAAAATCTTATTTAATTTTGAAAAGATGTTGATTGATTTTAAGAAGTCTTTTATTTTTTTTTTGCAGGTGAAGTAAATCTACAACTAAGCATGTGTAAAATTTTTAAAGCAAGAGGAAATTGGTAAAATGACAGAAATTAAATAAAACTGTAAAAGCATATATGTCATCTTCTCGTTGCTCCCATTGAAAAATTAGTTTGTACAACATGTATAATTTCGCAGAAGTTTAAATAAAATTGCGGGAAAGGAAAATAGGGAAGAAGGTTCAAGCTACCCTTAATGACTTTTGTGTCGCAACCTAATGGTTTACTAGAAGTTTAATTGGATGATTTTCTTGAACAAAGTATAATAGGTCCATTCTTCCTTCAAAATATCAAAAAGATTATAAGGGTGTTCGGAGCATGACCCCAAGCAAACTTTAGAATCTTTTGAAACATTTCGAGTTCATTTGAACTTATTATATTGTTCAGACAATCATCCAAACTTAAATTAGGGTTTGATTGATCAAAATACTCTATGCTCAGTGAACTTGATGTTTTAGTCATCTCATGAGAAGGGTACTCAATTAATCATTTAACGTTTCATTTAAAAGTTATATAAATGGGTACCCCTGAGGGTAAGATTAGGTTTTTAAGACTTTTACGCCCACAATTAATGCTAGGCTTGTAGTGTTTGCAAGTTTTTCATAATTAGTTATGTCTCTTTTCTAAACCTCATCAAGCAACTTCAAATTAAACCTACTTCACTACTAAACCCTTAAGACTTATGTGTGGATGAGTTCAAAACTTTTTAGGGATGTTAAATTATATGGTATTTTTAATCCTTATCAATGATTATATCACTTAAACATTAACTAGGGGTTTTAAATTAGTGAATTATCATCTTCCAAGATTTAATCCCTCACTTAAGAATCATTTAATTTAGTTAACTCCTGAATAATAATAATTGAGGGAATTACAATCATACTTTTATTGTAAAAAAGTGAGAGATTGGTTTCTACCATTTAATCCCTTATATTTCAAACATCTAAAAGAGTTTATTATGATCAAAATTACCCATTTTAATCAATCCTAAAATTTAATTAAGGCATAAATATTCAAAATTACCATTTTGCTCTTAGGGTTCCCCACTTAATAACTTATCAAATATAACTCAAATGAATTTGAAATTGTTATAACACCCCACTCAAGGGTCAAATAAAATATCAAAGGAGAAAATGTGATTTTTTTAAAATTTAATTAAATTAAAATCATTATTTTATTCAAAAAATAGGCATTTTTCAAGGTTAATCCATTTAATCAATAAAAAAAAATTATTTGTCCTTAAGAAAAAGTATTGGAGGTTCACCTAGACCAGAGGACCACAAGGACCAATTTTCATGATTTTTGGAATTTTATTTTAATTATTATATTTATTTAATGATTTTAAGTATTAATTAAATATAAAATATTATCTAAATTGAAAATAAACTTTTATATTTTTATTAAATCTCTCTGAGTCTAGAGATCCCAAAGAAACAAATTTCATATTTTTTTTATTTATGTTTTATTTATTGTAATTATTTTAGTGCAAAATTATGGACAATTCATTTTTTAAGCCTTTAAAAATTTATAACTTTATTTAGAAAATTAGGCAAAAATATTTTAATTCTCCCACGCGATTAGGAAACCAATTGTGTCATTTTGGTGCATTTTTTTAATTCCCATGATTTTTATTAATTTTTAATTTAATTAATTAATTAAAATTTAAATAATATCTTAAAAATTAAATGTTTTTTTAATTTCAAATTTATTTTCTTAGATACCTCTGTGCACAAGGAACTCAGAAAACCACTTTTTATATTTTATAGACTTTTTATTTAATTTATATAGTTATTTTAATGCAAATATCAAATTTAGCTTAGAAAGTCAAGTTTAGTGGGTAAATTAGTTCAAAATAATTTAAATTTTTTATGGAGAGTTAATATGACTACTTTTACAGTGTGGGATGATTTTTTGTGATTTTTTAATATTTTTGATTTCTTTTATTTTTAGTGAGTTTTATGATTTATTTAAATATAGTAATTTACATAAATATCCAAACTTGATTTATATTTTTCCTAGGGTCCTCTGGTCACAATGAACCTACCAAAATAAGTTTTATATTTTTATGATTTAAATTTTAAATTTTATATTTTTTTAATTTAATAGAGATGGTTTATTTTGAAATTAGAGCTTCCACACTTTGAGGTGTTCTCTAACTTTTGAAAAATTAGAGAAAACACCTAAAGATAGGAAGTTTAAACGCCCAAAATCTCAAATATGGTGATTAGAAATTATTCAATTAAAATTGAAAGATTAAAGAAAGTATTTAATTAATTAAAAATAAAATATAAGTGAAAAAAATTTTAATTTTTATTTCACATTGTTCTCCTTTGTTCACTGAGCAACATTGTATTTTTCTTTAATTTTTATGATTTCTCTATTCAAAGATATGCATTTTTTAAGATTTGGTAATTAAATAAATCTTAAATCCCTATTTCTCTTTTTATCCAGCTCAACCGCCGCGCAATCCTCTTATCCTTTGAAGCTCTACGCGTCACACTCTGGTTCAGTGCTGTCAGCTGACTCAGCCGCCACGCATCCCGCGTTCACGCACCGTTCCTTTGTCAAACTCTGTCTTGTCCGTTGGATCAATACACGCGCTAAACGGACGAGATCCGCTCATCGTCCCTAATCAGCCCAAACCAAGAGCCATCCACAATAAATTGCTTCAATCTCACTCTATACTCAACAAAATTAAGTGTGGTTTGTTCCATCATGTGCATCTAACTAAGAAAAACATATCTATATGGTTAATCATGCATGAAAGTAAGACTTTCTTCACAAAATCCCAAACCGAGCTCGATTTGGGGAAACAGTCCATACCTTAATCCAAGAGGTGTAGCCTCAATTAGATTCTTGCAGAAGCTTTGCTGGAGTCCAGAAAACCTCTTGGAAGTGTTGGTTTGATCTGATGAATGGTTTGAGTACAAACTCCTCCACAGGTGGTGCGGGCTTGGTCTAGCTCTATAATAGGGGGCTCAATTGATGAGGGTTCCAGTAGGAGGCTTCCTCCCTTGCTCTAGTGATGCTTAGGAGCACAAAAATTTGTGTATTGGTGGAGTTTTATGGGATAACAGTGAAAATGTCCACTATTTGAGCTCTAAAATTGAGCTCAAATAGAGGGAATTAGAAATGGAGGATGGTTGAGATGAGTCTCTCTAGGTTGCTAGAAGGTCTGGAAGAATTTTGGGAGAGTTTCATTAGAGTTTGTGCACACATCTTTCCTTGTTTGTGGAGGGTGCTTAATTTATAGGGAGAGCCATGGCTGCCATCAGGGCATGCCAAGGTGGTAAAAGAGCCACTTAGGTGGAGGAAAGAAGTGTTCCAGTGGCCAATGGGGCTTAGCCAGCTCAAGGGGATTTAATTTTGGGTTTTGACCATTTGGGTCTTCTCGAGCTTGGTGATTTTTTGCTTCTATGGTAGTTGGCCAGCCAGGGTTTGGTGACCTCTAAGCTTAAGTGAGCCAGAGAGGTTGAGTGGTGGAGTCAATTTGGGTCTAAGGGGGCTCCAAGGTAGAAGTTCAAGGGAGAATTGAGATTTGGGCAAGTTGGATGGCTTGGGTATGATCAAATGGTCACTTGGCTAATCATGGCCCAAAAATATTTAAGGCTGATGCTTAAGGTTCTCAAGTAAGTTTGGGTGAGTTTGAAAGTTTGGTTTGGGGATTGGGCAAGAGTTTAAATGTTGCATGAGAAGGGTAAATCCAAGTGAAGAGGGAAAAGGGAATGGCCACCTCCTCATGCCAAAATTGGAAATTTTAACTTTAGGCTCATGGAAGGCTCCATGGGGCATGCCATGCTATGTATGAGCCCATGGAAATGTTTCTTGCAAAAGGAATTTGTAAATTCCATGCATTTAAATAAAAAAAGATCAACATGACTATTTTGGATAAAGTTTCATTTATGCATGGCTAGGTTCAGTTTGATGCCATGGTGGGATGATTTTGAACGTCATGATATGATGAAGGAAATATTTATGTCACGTGGGCTCAATTTTGGCTTCTTAACTTTAATGCCATGGGCTTTTGAAAATGCTTATGGGTATGGGTTTTCAAACATACCCATGATGAATTTTGATTTTGGAAACTGATTATGGGCTAATTAAATGGATTTGGATTCAATTGAAATTAGATTTAGATATATTGAATTTGATGTGAATTTGCAATTGGGGAATTTGATTGATCATGAAGTTCAATTTGGGGATTTTTTGGACTTTGGGTCAATTTGAGACAATTCACTTAGACTTGGATTTGGAGTTTGGAATTGGGTTTAATTGAGCTTGAATTTTGTTTCAATTGGATGAGGGAATGATAAATTTAAGTTTAAAATTGAAATTGAGGAAATTTGAGATCAATTGGGGATAAATTATGGATAAATTGGGGTGATTTGGGGACTTTAGGCACTTTGGGGCAAAATTGGGATTTTGGTCAAAAAGAGTCAACTTGGTCAAATTACACCCAATGGATGGTCAATAATTAGTTTTAGGGATGTTTGAAATGACTTTGGAGGATTTGGGAGTTTTTGGGTCACCAAGGGCATTTTGGTAATTTTGACAAACTTAGGGGTATTTTGGTAAATATAAAAATTTTGGGATGTTTTGGGTAATTTGGGTGGTATGAAATGATTTGAAATGATTTTTGAACAAAATTGATGGATTTGGACCATCTTTGAAATTTTGGAGTTCAAGGGGCAGTTTGGTAATTTTGAGAAAGTTTAAGGTTAAAAGGCCAAAATTGGGTAATTGGGTAAGGTTGAGGTTTGATGCAGATGCTTATCATAGAATTACTTCAATGGTGCCATGAAATCAGAGAAACCTCACTTTGATTCTCTATGTGCTTGTCTTATCCACCCCAATCAAGGATAGAGGATTAGAGGGACCACCCACACGGGTCTCCAAAGAGGCAAAGGGACCAAACTAGACATGTGTAGGTTAGAGTTCAAGGTTACAAGTGAAAGTGTGAAGTGCAAGTGTGTACTAGACCAAGCCACATCACTCAGAGTTAACCTTAAGGTTAAACACTCCTATGAGGAACCCCTTTTGAGCTCACCCATATTGGCTTCACCTACTAAGTGCTAGAGGTTATAACCAACATGTGGAACTTTAAGATGAGGAAGGAAGAGTTTGGAATTTCTATTGGTGAGGGTACAATCACTAGTCCTCTAGGAATAGTCAATAGAAAAGTCCTATGGCTAGATCCTAGGCTCCTAAGGAAGAAAGACTAGATCTCAACAAACCTGAGGTCAACATGTTGCCAATCAACAGACGATATTTGAAGACATATTATGCAACTTAACGTCACATGAAATGAATTTTGAAAGTGTTACTTATTTTGAGGGTGTTTCTTTGGCTAGCGTATGTGATTGGGTTTAGAATTTTGTACCAAAATTAAACTTAAAAAAGTAAAAAATTGAATTTTGCACATCTAAATCTTCTTGCTTAAATTTTGAAATTTTGTTAAATTAACTTAAATAAAATGCTTGCACATATAAAATTTAAAAGCCACCTAATAATGGTTTGTTAGTATTCTTGTTCATTTCTTGAATTTCAACTTGCTGCTGTTTTCCTATCTTTTGCAGGACAATGTCAAGTTAGAGGCTAATCGTTGCTTTTAAAGACGGCTTAAATCTCACACTAAATGAAGGAAAGGTAGCCCATGGTGGCATTGTGAGTTTTGACTTGGACTACAATCAGATCCACGTAGACTATGAAGGGCCCTTGATGGACGTTGTCAGTCGCCATGAAGGAAAAGGACTGCCTTCAATACTCAGAATTAGTGTCAAGGAAGACTTCTCACTGAAGAGGAAGAAAGTTGAGAGAGTACAATACCCAAGGGAGCGAACTAGCCAATTGTTGTCAAAGATCACCACGCTGATGGATGACTTGGTTGGTGCCAATGAAGAAAGGGTTCCAGATGTGCCTTTAAGGAGGATGTAGTGCAAAAAAGCCAACCGACGTAAACATAAAGTTTTGGTTTGCTTGGAAAAGCAACATGCTAAGGAAGCCACTGCAAGATTAAGTTTGATTCATGAAGAGGAATTCTATGACCCAAGTCTTAAAGACACTTCTAATTGCCCTCCAAACACAGAGTAGGAGCTAGATTTTGTCACATGATACACATCGTTGGAGGTCCCCGAGGAGCTTTGTGCGGGATGCCTGACATGTAATGTCAAAATACCCTACCTGTCATGGTCGATAGGACCATTTACTGAGTGCCAAGAATGTAATGTCCTCTATATGGAGGGTTACAGGACATTTGAGGAATATACGACTGCTAGCATGAGGTTCAGGAGTGCTGAGCACCCTGATGTTGAGCCATACATTCCAAAATTTGTAAAGCCGGGACTATCTTGGATTCCTTCAGAGGTTCATTTAGAGGTGCAACCCAGCAGTTGCAGATGATACCCAGATTTGAGCTTGAGAAGATACTCCAGGTCCGAAAGCAAGAGTTTAAATAGTATGAAAAAATCTAGGCAAAATTTGTCAATATAATGGAAGGATTGTAGTTACACACGGATGTATTCTCAAAAAGTGATGAAAGAAAGATTTTGGATTGTGTTTTCAATTTTAGAGACAAAGGCCAATCTGAATTACTAAAGAAGAACACATATGCTGAGCTGCAGAAGTAGATGCGTGGAAAAGGTAAATTTACTATCAAATATGGATGCTGCTATAATTTTGTTAAGGATTGGAAAGGGAACCCCCCAGGGATCTTAAGGTGTGACGAGTTGGATCCTCTGTTGTCTGCAAGAAAGCACATGATTAAGAGAATGGTAAGATGGAGCGTACTGTTGGTGGACTGCATCCCAAACAGCTGTATCATCAAAATTTATGAGGAAGGGGATTGCATTACTCCCCACATAGATCACCACAACTTTGTTAGACATTTTTGTACAGTACATTTCATGAGAAAGAGCAACATTCTATTTAGAAAAGAGATTGACATTGTTGGCCTGTTGACCTCATTTTTGGTTGAGGTTTAGTTTTTTCCTCTTTAGTAGCCTAAGGTCTAGCTATAGGACTTTTCCTATTGACTATTCCTAGAAAACTAGACTTGAAACCCTCACCATTAGAAATTCTACCATCTTCTTTACTCAACCTGGAGTTCCACATATTGCTCCCAACCTCTATGTACTTAGTAGGTGGGGTCACTGTGGGGGAAACTTAGGATGAGTCACCCTTAGGATGGTTGGACCTTAGGGTTGACCTTGGGTGTTGGTCTGGAGCTAAAGCACTCACTACACTCATCTGCACTCACAATCACTCACAACCCTGAGCTCAAATTTCTAACCTAGATCCCTTGATCTTTTGGGATACTCATGTAGATGGTCCCCTAAATCTACTAGCCCTAGGACTATGGTTTCCTTTGGTCCATGGCTTATTGGTGATGATTGGTACCTCAAATCTACCAAAATACCCATCTTGGCCTTTTGCCCCTAAAATACCTAAATTACCAAAATACCCCTCTTGGGCTCAAAATTCCAAAAATTACCAGAAAATCCCAATAAATCCCAAATAATTCCAATTTCATTTCTCTCAACTACCATATAACCCAATTTGGCCAATTTGACCATCTTTAAACAAAATCCCCAAATTGCCCTTTAAAGACTCAAATTTCCCCAAATCCAACTCAAATGTCCACCGCCAAATTCCAATCCTAAACTCAAATTCACTTTTTATATGACCAAATTAAACCAAATCCAAGCTCAATTGGTCCATGATTTGAGCCTAATTTTGATTTGGGCCAAAACCCCAATTTTGACCATATGACTTAATCTCACCAAATTGAACCCATAGCCTAGTCAATTGGCCTCAATTGATGTTGTAAAATCTTGATAACATTCATATATATCAAAATCAACCATCAATTGACATTGGTGAAGCCTCAAATCCATTTGATTTTGGCCTAAATCCAAAATTCCCAAATTTAGCCCCAAATTGGCTAAGTCCCCAAATTTCACCCAATTGATTGCCTTAACCTCCAAATTGTCTTCCAATTCATGTTCAAAACTCTTCATGATGTCCCTATTGACCATTTACAATNGCCCACCAAATTAACTCCACCACAGCCATTAGTTTGACTTAGTGACCAGTCCAAACACCATGAAACCACCTAAACTAAGCCATGGACCAAAGGTCCCCCAAATTAAGGGATCTTATTTCCAAAAATGCACATGTTTAAGGATCTTTGCCAAATCAAAGCACATTTGCATTAAATTGTTGTGATGGATTCCTCTGGGTTCCCCCCTTACCAAAACTAAACCTCATTGCATTAAGTTGCTTTGACAGATTCCCCTGGATGCCCTGACTAGCCAAATCAAAACACATTTGCATTAAATTGTTGTGATAGATTCTTCTGGATGCCCTGAGTTTGCCAAATCTAAGCACATTTGCATTAAATTGCTGTGATGGATTCCTTTGGGCTCCCTGAACTCCTAGCCATCTCCCCCTGGCTGGTCGGCCAACCTAGTGGCTGGAAAAGCCCAAAACCGAGAGCCACTCCCATGGCACCTCACCCAAATCAAACCAGCTAATCTAAGTCAAACTATGGAGCTCCTCTGCCCTCCACTTAAGAACCACAATGCACCCAAGCTTATACCCTTAGAGCCACCCCATGGCCATTTTTATAAAAAATCACCTCCCACGGCCATGGGAGGTGTGCTGAATTTTCCTTAGAGAGGTCTCTTTAAACTTTACACAGAGCTTCCCTAAGATCCCCTCAGTGCATTCCAACCATTTTTCCTCACCCAATCCGGAGCCTAATTTTGAGCTCGAAACCCTGCCGAAAATAAGGATAGAGCCCAATACACCTCCACACTCCACCAAACTTCAATTATTTGTGCCCACACCTTCACAAGAGTGAAAAAAGCCAAAGCCCCATCAAATCCCCCTTCCCTCCACACTCCACCAAAATTCAATTGTTTATGCCCACACCTTCACAAGAGTGAAAGAAGCCAAAGCCCCATCAAATCCCCCTTCCACAGGGCCTCTACCATAGCTCTAGACCAACACCCAAATTCGGTCATGATCGAATTCATACCTAGGCCTTATACCAAGACTAGGGACTTAATCCCTAGCCTCCTTGGATCCCAACAAATGTGACAAGCACCTCTGATTGAAGCCTCCCTTCTCAGAGCAAAGGTATAAATCTCCTCCTCCTCCCGAGCTTATTTTGATTCTCCATTTACTTAAGCCTGATTTCATGGCATCTTAACCGTATGGATATATTTGTCTCACTTAGATGAGTCCATAGGATCAAACACGAAGTGATTTGGCTGAGTCTAGGCCGATATCTTAAGGTTTTAGTGTGGACGGGCACGGGATCATTCCATCGGGGACGATGACGGGGAGCTGTTCGATCAAGCGTGTATTAAATGGACGGGGAAGATCGAGTCGGACAGCGCTTTGGGACATAAACAGATGGCCGAGTCAGCAACTACATGGACGGCGGAAACCAACAAGAGCACGACACGCATGCCTTCGGAGCTGCCTAGGATCTAGTCAGCACGCGCTGTTTAAATAGATAAATAGGTTTTTTCCTATTTATTAAATACCCTTATCTTAGAAAATACATAACTTTGTGTAGAAAAATCACAAAAATAAAATAAAAATACCTTCTTATTCAGTGAACAGAGAAAAATAATGTGGAATAATTTTCAAGTTCATGTGGTTTATATTTTATTTTTAATTAATTAAACACTATTTTGAATCATTTGATTCACCATCAATATTGACACATCACCTTGGCTTAAAATTTTGACATATTGTAGCCTCTATAAGGGGAAATATTCTCTGATTTTTCCAAAGTCAAAGAAGGTTCCTATATAGTGATCCATATTTTTCAATTTATTTCACATTATTTCCTTGAAATAATCATGAAAATTAGTATATTGATTATAAAATCCTAAAAAAAATTTGGAAGGTCCACCATAACGAGAGAAACCTTTGAAAATAATTTCATGGGTCAAGTCATTTAAAACATCCTTAAAATTTTTAAATACTAAATCACTAAGATAATTAATTTTAAAAAATATAAATATTNCTGACTTTAGAGAAATTTTTCAAAAATATAAAACTTAATTTTCACCACCTAAAATATTTTATTTTTATTAAATATCCCAGAAATTAAAATAATTCTAATAAATCATAGAGAATTTAAAAAATCAGGAAATTTGGTCCAAAGACTTCTCTAGTCTAGGTATACCCCCAATAAAAATTTCAAGGGATTATAATTTACCTTGGTCAAGTTAGGGATTTTCTTTGAAAAATCCTATTCTTGCATTAAAATAATTATATAAATTAAATTAAATTTTGAGAAAACACATTTTCTCCTCTGATGTCTCAATTGACCCATGAATGATGTAGGATAGAAATTTCAAAGTCATTTGAATTGAATTTGACAAATTATGAAGTGTTAGAGCCTTAGAGGCAAATGTGTAATTTTGGAAATTTTGCCTTAATTAACATTTAGGCATAATTCAAGAAGGGAAAATGGGTAACCTCTAATCTTAATCAATTTATTTGAGGTTTGAAACACAAAGGGGTTAATTGGTAGAAATCAATCTCCCTTTCTCAATTAAGATTAATAAATTTCTAAATTATTAAAGTTTGGAAGTTTATTAAGATTAAATGATCCTGGACTTAGGGGTATGAATTTTGAAGTTAATAACTAATCAATTTATTACCCCTATTTTGATTTTCAAATAAAATCCAAATCATGAATCATGAACACCAAAAGTTTAACCCTTTTTCAAAATTAATTAAGACACTCACTTAGGCCTTAAGGGCTTAGTGGTGACTTAGGCTAAACTAATTAAGACACTCACCTAGGTCTTAAGGGCTTAGTGGTGACTTAGGCTAAAAAAAAATGACTAAAAGAGGATTAGAGAAATAAACATAACAAAATCAAACATCCTTGAAACATCTAATTAAACAAGGATTAGAGAAATAAACATAATTATATCAAACATCCTTGGAACACCACTAAGCCCAATTACTAAGACACTCACCTAGGTCTTAAGGGCTTAGTGGTGACTTAGGCTAAATCAAAATTGACTAAAATTAGAGAAATAAACATAATTATATCAAACATCCTTGAAACACCACTAAGCCCAATTAGAATTAGAGAAATAAACATAACATAATCAAACATCCTTGAAACACCACTAAGCCGAATTAGGATTACTAGGTCTTAAGAGCTTAGTGGTGACTTAGGCTAAATCAAAATTGACTAAATGAGGATTAAGGAAATAAACATAATTATATCAAACATCCTTGAAACACCATTAAGCCCAATTAGGTTTAAAAATAAATAAACATATAGATTAAATACAACATCCTTGAAACACCACTAAGCCCAATTATGATTAAAAGTTTGGTTAAGTGTTCAAATTACACTAGCTTGCCTCTTTAAGTGTCTTCACCCACATAATTTTTAAATTAAACCACAAGTGACAATTACCTCTTTCTTAAGTATAATTGAGACATCAATGTTCACTGAGTAATAAGGGTATTTACAGGACGAACCATTAAGCATCATAATGAGTTTAAATGGACTCGAGGCTTTTCACTAGTTGGTGAGAGAGAGGCATGGANATAGTATTGTCTTTCTTCTGCCTTTTCCTTACACGTTTCATGCTTGCGTTTACCTACATAAACTTGCATGCTAACCATAACCATAACCCAAAACCAAAATTAAAAATCAACCAAGATAAAATTCATCGCCACAACATTCAAAATATAAAACAACTCAAAATTTAATCACAAACATCACACAAAACCACAACTTCAATTAAATTAAGATGTTTCTATCGGATGATCGGGAATCCCTCGAAGGAGGTAACTTACGATTGCTAACGATGCTTCCCATGGTTTAAATGAAATTATGGAACTCATTAAGTTGGGTTTGATAAGTTCATTTGTACTAAGTGAATCCAATAGAAAATAGTGATACCAGAATGAGGGAACCGTATGATCCTAACCGGTGTCACTCTAATCAACTTTAATATGCCCTCATAAAATTTAAAGAACTTCACCAAACCGGTGTCGCTCTAATCAACTTTAATATGCCCTCATAAAATTTAAAGAACTTCAAACATAAACACCTGATTTAATATTATAACTTGACACACTAGATAACTCAAACTCGTCGCGGCAGGAGCTTTTGGAGCTAGCTGGTGGGCAGAACGACCATCTTCAACAGCAAAACCTATCTCCCCCAGTTAAATCAATCTTCCTTCCTTAGACTTAAACTACAAAGCCATAGGACTTCGAGGTTGCTTGCTTATGCAACGTAAATCCTCACATTATCTTTAGGCCTTTGCATAGCCCTGCTATACAATATAAGCCCTAACTCGTCTCAGGACTCCGAGGTTGTCGTTTGTCACGACCTAAATCCTCACATCTTCCAGGCTATTTGTGTGATCATTTCACACGAATGTAAGCCCTAACTAATAAAATTTGCAGGATGAAACACTTAAATTATTTCTCCTCAAAACTTAAGCCAAACATTAGGATAGCTTGGGAAGTCACCGGAGTTCTCCTCAGAATCCATGACATCCCCTAGTCCTTCTTCCTTTGGATTCTACGATAAAATGTTCCAAATTTGAACCAATCCCCTTTCACTACGTCCGATTTCGTTGAAGATACCCTTTGAAATTTCTTGAAGATAATATTTCTTGATTTTTATCAAGAGTTTTCTTAAGTGACTTTGCCCTTTGAAATTCCTTGAAGATAATATTTCTTGATTTTTATCGAGAGTTTTCTTAGGTTGCTTTTTCGAAATTCCTTGAAGATAATATTTCCTGATTTTTATCGAGAGACTTCTTAGGTGAGTTTGGTCATTCTTTGAAGATAATATTTCCTGATTTTTATCGAGAGTCTTCTTAGGTGACCTTGGTCATTTAGGATGTAATTAACTATAGGGGCACATCTGATTTTGTTGAAGAGTCCTACCCTTTGAAATTCCTTGAAGATAATATTTCTTGATTTTTTGAGAGTCTTCTTAAGTGACTTTAGTCATTTAAGATGTAATTAACTATAGGGGCTTGCCCTTATAAGAAGCATGTCCAAACCCAGCTGTTTAGGATGTAATTAACTATAGGGGCTTGCCCTTATAGGAAGCATGTCCGAACCCAGCTTAAAATAAACCTTATTTAATCATTTATATTAAATAGGGGAACTTGTTGGAAAATACAAAGGTTTTGCATACCAAACGGATGTCATACTTTTCTTAGTTTATTTGAACGAGCCTCATCCTCAATTCTTGTGTTTATCCTTCGGGATAGATACAGGTTTGAGGTATAGTGCTCTTTCATTTAAACTATGAAAAATATGGGGTCAGTTTCATTTCATACCCAGGTACAGTGCTCTTTCATTTTAAACTATGAAAAATATGGGGTCAGTTTGATTTCATACTTAGTACAATGCTATTTCATTTAAATTATAAAAAATATGGGGTCAGTTTGATTTTATATTTTTCTAAAACTAAATAAACAATGCTCTTTCATTTTAAACTACAAAAAATATGGGGTCAGTTTGATTTCATACGTCAACGTCCTTCCGAAGCGGGTGACGTGATTTCAATTCCGTTGACTAACAGCTTCTTACGGGAAACCCCACAACCAAACCATCCCCAAAATAACGCCGACATGGCCCCAGAGAGTTTAAAGGATTGGTCGAGATTCCACTGTCGGTTGGTTTGGTGCTAGTCCTGCAAGGAAATGGAGTAGATTTAGCAAACCATTGCATTCTTGGAGTGTGGCATCTTAAGGTTTCCATCACTCTAAGAAGAATGGATGATAGAACAATGACATACAAATTCCAGCCAGATCCAGAATTGGAGGAGCTGTGCCCGTATGAGCTATGAGATAGCTGTACTTCTAAGTATACGCGAAATGGCCCTTGTCCTGAAGCATGGCTTAGAAGGTTAGCTTGATCAATAGCTTACCCTACGGGACAGACAGGGGAGATGAATAGACAGATATCACTCTTTTGTACTACATCAGAGCAAAGCAGGTATGATATATGATATTTCAGATGTCCACAGCATGTTGCCTTTTGATATTTCCAACACGATCAATTGTACCACATATTTGAAGCAAAATTAATGAAATTTTATTCAGGATTTCATCATATTTGTTGAATTTTCTTTTTGTGTGATTAATGGAAAGCTGCATAACCACATGTTGGTTCTGAATTATAACAAACAAAGAACAGTACAAAGAAAGTATAATAATAAAATTAAAATTCAAAATTGAAAGACTAATTGATGAAAATTAAATCTAAAGAGATATCGTAATAAAAAAATGATAATGAAGATAACAAGAAAAACAATAAAAATGATAAGCCAATTCATCTCGAATTCAGAGTTTCACACTTTGTACTTTTGTAGCATGAACTCCACCATCTACATGAATTTTTCATAATACTCATGGAGTTTCACACTCCTCACAAAAATCACACAAAGCTTTCTGCACCACTATTAATCTTTAAATTCCATATATTCATAAACTTAGCTCCACAAATTCTCTCTACTCTTCTTGCAATGTTCCTGGAGGTTAGTGCCTAAATTCTGATTCCCTTCCACTACCTCTTGGGTTAGATGTGAGTCCCTAAGCTTTTCTTCCCAATATAGCTCGTCACCTCTTAAGTTGGATGTGAATGTTTGTTCTTTTCTTCCTAATGTGACACAAATCTTTGAGATAGGTGTAAGACCATCTTAAATGGAGTAAGGCATCCTATTCTTATCTTTCAAGATCGGTCTAAGGCCACCTTAAATGGAAAAAGGAATCCAGTTTTCTACACAAATCTTGGAGATAGGTGTAAGACCACCTTAAATGGAGTAAAGCATCCTTTTCTCATCTTTTAAGATTAGTCTAAGGCCACCTTAAATTGAGTAAGACATCTGATTCTCTACACAAATCTTTGAGATAGGTATAAGACCACCTTAAATTGAGTAAGGCATCCTATTCTCATCCTTCAAGATTACTCTAAGGCTATCTTAAATGGAGTAAGGCATCTAAGTCTCTACACAAATATTCAAGATAAATATAAGACCACCTTAAATGGAGTAAAGTATCCTATTCTCATCTTTCAAGATTGGTCTAAGGCAAACTTAAATGGAGTAAGGCCTCTAATTCTCATCACAAACCTTTAAGATCAGTCTAAGGCCACCATAAATGGAGTAAGACATCAAATTCTCTACACAAATCTTTGAGATTGGTATAAGACCACCTTAAATGGAGCAAAACATCTTATTCTCATCTTTCAAGATGAGTCTAGGGCCACCTTAAATAGATTAAGACATCTGTAAGACCACTTTAAATGGTGCAAAACATCATATTCTCATCTGTTGAGATCGATCTAAGGCCACCTTAAATGCAATAAGGCATCTGATTCTCTATACAAATCTTTGATATAGGTATAAGGCCACCTTAAATGGAGTAAGGCATCCAATTCTCAATTCTACGCACTTTTGTTACCTCTTATGATGGATGTGATTCCCTCTACTTTTCTTTCTAACGTAGCACTTTTTTCATTCGACTAGTCTTTTGATTTGGATGTGAGTCCATGTGCATTCCATCTCAATCCGGTCTCTTCACATATTTCCGCCTTTCAAAATTAATTTTTTTTACAAAATCAAAATATAAATCAAAAATAAAAGTTAAAACATCAAAATCGTATCTTCCTCGTGGTTGTTAGTTTCCCTGATGGTTTTCTCTGCAAATCTGTTGTGTAGCCCCTCACTTGGGTTAGCAAGCACAAATCTCCTTGTGAATTGCAAATTCACTCTTGAAATTGACATTCTGAAGGTACGCCCGCCAATCCTCGGTGAGAGTTTTGGAGTCTTCAAATTCGATTAAGAATTCCTTCGATACTCCCCATCGGAAACCTTCTCCACATTTTTTCTGTTTCTGCTATGAGCATGTTGGCTTGGACAGTTTTGTTTTCTTTATTGATCTCTCCGATCAATGTCAATACGTGCAGTGTGCTTGTCTAACACACCACACCTATTGGGGGTTGATACAAAAAAAATAATGTATTGCTTTATATTATATATTTTATGCTTATTTTGGTGATATTGCACTTTAAAGAAGGGTATTTTCATGTTGTTGTTGCGGGTATATCAATTTTATGCATTTGGAGCAAAAAATAGCAAAAAGGAGAAAATTTGGATCCAAAATGAAGATTTTTGTGATCCTGATGCCAGAGGCGCCATTTTCAAGGGAGCTGGCACTAGAGACTTCAGAAACTAGCTCCATAGGCGCCATTTTATAGAGAAGAGGTGCTAATAGCACCAAAATTGGGGCCAGCAGCGCCTGAATTTAGAGAACAGTGCAGACTTCATTAGGCTGGTGTTAAAGGCACCATAACTAGTGCCTAAAGCACTAGAAATGAATTAAGAGGGAGTAAGGTGGTTCATGAATATTTTTAGTGGTTTTTGAAGGCTCCAAACACTTCAAACGTCCCATGGAGTGGTCCAAATCATCTAGACACTTTGGAAGGCTCTTTAATGAAGAGATATGTCTCTTAGATGAAGGGACTTGTCTCATGGTGTTAAAAGAGTTAACTTTTAGAGGAAAATTTGGAGGAAAAGAGATTTCTTAGAGAAGAAAGGATTTTCTTTTATGGTTGTAAGAGGATAAGGAAGGTGAGAGATTTCTTCCTCATTACACTCTTAAGAGTGATATGAGTATGATTGTAAAGAGAGAAAGTGCTTAAAGGGAACTTCTAGAGATTTACTTGGGAAGGAATGTGAGATAAGTTGCGTTATTTTCTTCCTTTATTTTGTAAACTTATTTTTATATATGAAATTTGTGTTTTGTCTTATCCTTCTCATGAATTCTGAGTAGTCTTCTTTATCTTTCTCCCTACAATGAGATATGGTTTTCTAAAGAATTAGTTTTGTTTTGTAAAGTCTTAAATGTCAATAAATTGTGATGATTCGAACTCCGATCTTCATTTATTTTTTTTATCTGGCCAATTGAAAGGCTAAAATTTGTTGAGAAACATACGATCCAAAAGTGCTACACTTTTTACAATAAGGTAAGAGTCACATTCAATTACATTGGTGAGAATGTATTATATGGGGTTGAGAGCAAATAAATTAGGAAATATACTTTGATGGACATAGAATTGGAGATTTTAAGGTGAAAGATTAAAATCCCCAATTTGGTCCAGTTGCTTGGAAACTAAAGTGAGATTGTTAGCTCTCAGGCGAGGGAGAAGTGAGAGCTCTGGAGTGACAGTCAATATTCTCTCAACCTAACCACAGATTTAGGGACCAAACTCTGGATTAATCAATGTTCTTTATGTACTCTTAGAGGGTAAGGAATATGATTGCTCCTATTTGGCACAATACAATTTTATATATGTATTTTAAATGATTTTAAATTCTTCACATTCCATAAACTCATTGTAATGGGGAATGATGCTTTCTTAAATTTAAACTCTTCATTTCCAAACTTTGTTTAGTCTTTATAAGTTTACTTTTGAAGTTTATCAAATAATTTAGTTAACTAAGTTCTTTTAACTGCATTTCATTTAGTGCACATTGAATTTACTTTAGATTTGTTTTGCTTACTTATGTTTTATAGTTTGAATATTGTGTTTGACGTTATAACCATAAGAATTTCCAACTCCTTATGGGATGCTACTTAAGACTCCATTAGAGCCCTTTATTACTTGAGCGAAACGTATATTTGCGTTATTATTTCGGGGTTTGGCAACTTAGAGATTATTAAAGATAAAATTACTTATACAAAATTTATTTTTATTGGGATTGAACTGCATACTATTAGAGCAACCATGTGTGTATTATAATATTGAAAGATATTTACAACGCACATCATAGAGATTTACTATTGCATTAGAAGTCGATTTGTTTACCTCACTTTTTTGTAGAGGTCTAGTTTTTCTTCCTTAGGAGCCTACGATATAGCCATAGGATTTTCTTGTTGACTATCCTAGAAGACTAGTGATGGAGCCCTTGATACGAGATCTTGTATATGCAAATATTTAAGAAGTTGACACGATTCAAAAGCGTCAAAAACTTGATGCAGGCAGATTTATAATAAATGTGCAATATAATCTCAACAAAAATATTTTTTAAAAAATAATTTATCTTTTAAAACTCTTTTTAAACTGTCAAATCTCTTTTAATATCAACATAAGTATACTTATCATTCAAGTAATAAAGGGCTCTAATGGAATCATAGATCTTGATCCCACTGAGAAGTTGGAAAATTTTAAAGTAAATTATGAAAACTATTTTATAACAAAAATAAAAAAAATAAAAATAAAGTGTGAGGTTTGAAAATTGCTACTCAGGTGAATGCTAATTAAAATGCAGATGTAAGACTACAGAAATTAAACTAAACTAAATACAAAACTTTCAATAGTAAAATTATAAAAATTAAAGAAGTTTTTGCTGTGACGAAAAGTTCAAATTTAAGAAAGCATCCTTCCCTTTACAATGAGTATATGGTTTGTGAAGAAATATAAATCATTTGAAAAATTATATATATAAATTATTTTGTGCCAAGTAGGAGCAATTCTATTCCTTACCCTCTTCCGAGTGCTATAAAGAACATTGACTAATCCAGAGTTTGGTCCCTAATTTTGTGGTTAGGTTCAAGGATATCGGCTGGCACTCCATAGCTCCCACTACTCCCTTCCCTCAGGGCTAAAAA
>JXCR01094274.1:25772-45615 GCA_002079205.1 Phalaenopsis hybrid cultivar
TTGGGGGTTTTAATTTGTCACCTTAAAATCTCCAATTTTGCATCCAACAAAGTATATTTCCCTATTTATTTGCACCCAATCCCATGTATGACATACTCTCCCATGAAATCAAATGTGATTCTCCCTATTTTTTAGAAAGTATATCTCATTTAAGAACATATGTCTCTCAACAAGTTCTAACATTTCAATTGGTCAGATCAAAAAGTAAATGAAGATCGAAGTTCAAATCATCAAAAATTATTATCATTTAAAACCGTGGAAAATTAAATCTATTCTTCACAAAACCATATATTCAAAGTAGGGAGATAGATAGAGAAGACTACTCAAAATTCATGAGAATGATACGACAAAACACAAATTTCATATATAAAAGCAAGTTTACAAAATAAAAGAAATAAAAATACAACTTATCTTACAATCGTTCTTAAGCAAATCCCTATAAGTTATCTCCAAGCCTTTCTCTATTTACAATATTGCCTAATTCTCCCTTAGAAGCGTAATGAAGAAGAAATCTCTCACTTACTTTCTCCTCTTATAACCCTAGAAGAAAATATCCTCCTCTCTCTCTCTCTAACTCACGCCACTTTCTCTCTCTCCGTCATGTCACACACAAAAGCCTCCTTCGAACTCTATGAAATATTCTTCTTTTATTTTAGGTTGTCTTTTTTGGAAAAGAATTCAAAATTGCCTCCAAAAGACAACTCTTTTTAATTCAAAAGATGTGTCTTTTGATCCAAGAGTCATATCCCTTCATAAGAAAACCTTCTAATGTGTCTAGATGCATTGACTTACTCCAAGAGGTGCGTAGAACAAGTGTCCCTTTGAAAATTCACTCAAAATTTGTCTCGAACCCCCTTAATTTGAAAAAGTCGTCCCTGACACATCAAGCGCCAGCTCTCTGGATTTTGGTGCATGATGCGCCAGAATCCCAAAATTGGTTTTTTTGCTCTGAATTTTGTTCTTTTTTTCCATTTTTGCTCCAAATGCCTACAAGTGATATACCTGTAACAAAAACACAAAAATACTTTTCTCTAAAATGCAATATCACCAAAAATAGACCTAAAATAAGTACTTAAAACAGTGTATTACTTTGGTGTATCAGCCCTCACCATTAGAAATTCTAAATGCTTCTTTGTTCTTCTTGGAATTCCACATGTTAGTTCTAACCTCTAGCTCTTAGTAGGAAGAAGCTAATATAAGGGAGCTCAAGATGAGTTCCTAATAGGGTTGTCTGACCTTAGGGTGGACCCTAGGTGATGTGGCTTGGTCTAGTACACACACACTTGCACTTCACACTTCCACTTACAACCTTGAACCCTAACCTACACTTGTATAGTTTGGTTCCCTTGCCTCTTTGGAGTCATGTGGGTGGTCCTCCAAACCCTTAGTCTTTAGCTACGGTGGATAGGACTAGCACATGCAGGATCTAAAGTAAGATTTCTCTGGTCTCATGGCACCATGAGGGTAATTCTATGATCAGCATTTCCATCAAACCTCAACCCTACCCAAAATTTAAATTTTGGTATTTGAGCCCAAAACTTCCCCAAAATTACCAAATTGCCCCTAGAACCCTAAAATATTAAGGTTGACCCAAATCCCTCAATTATATCCAGAAATAATTTCAAACCATTTCATGCCATCCAAATTACTCAAAACACTCCAAAATTTTCATATTTACCAAAATACCCTCAATTTTATCAAAATTATCAAAATGCCCTTGGTGACCAAAAATTTCCCAAAATCTCCAAAATCATTTCAAACACCCATAAAACCAATTCTTGACCATCCATTGGGTCTAATTTGACCAACATGACCCATTTTGAACAAAATCTAAATTTTTTTTTCCTTGAAGGCCCAATTACCCCAAATCATCGCCAATTTCCACCAATTTGACTCCAATCTTTCCCAATTTCAATTCTAAACTCAAATTCATCATGTCTTACCCCAATTGAAATCAAATTCAAGACCAATTGAACCCAATTCCAAACTTCAATTCCAAATCCAAGTGAATTTCCTCAAATTGATCTAAAATCCAAAATCCCCCAAATTGAACTTCATGACCAATTCAACTCTCCAATTTCAAATTCACATCAAATTTCAACATATATAAATTCAATTTCAACCAATTCCAATTAAATTTGTTTAGTTCATGACTAATTTTAAAATTAAAATAAAACCTATCATGCATGTTAAAGGCTCATGCCCATGTGCATTTTCAAAAGCCCATGAGGTCATCTTTAAAAGCCCAACTTGAGCCCACGTGACAAAGGATCAATTTTTCATCATCCCATGGCATTTTAATCATTTCACCATGGCATCACACCAAGCATAACATGCATGTACATGACCCCTTACCCAAATTAGCCATCATGGCATAATCTACCAAAATTCCATTTGCATGAAACTTTTCCATGGCCTCATACATATCATGGCATGACTCATGAAGTCTTCCATAGCCATCCCAATGTCAATTTTGCCAAATTTGGCAAGTAAAGGTGTCCACTCTTCCTTCTCTCCCTCACATGGATTTACTCTTTTCATGAAGAACATAAATTCTTGCCAAACCCCAAACTAGCCATTTGACTTCACTCAAACCTACTTGAGAGCCTTAAGTTCAACCCTAGCCACCTTTGGACCAGGTTTAGCCAAGTGACCATGTGGTCAAACCCAACCCGGCCAAAATTACCAAACCTCAACTCTCCCTTGGACTCTCACCATGGGGCCACTATAAACCCAAATTGACTCCACCACTCAAACTCCCTAACTTACCTGAGCCTGTGGGTGACCTAACCCTAGCTGATCAACCACCTCAGCTAGGGAAAAATCCAAGCCCGAGAGGGCCCAAATGACTTAAAACCCAAAATTGAACCCCTTGAGTTGTCCCATTGCTATTGGTTACTAGAGCTTTCTTTCACTCCACCTAAGAAAGTCCTTGCCACCACAGTTGGACCTGATAACCACCACAACCTCCTCTACAAATAAGACCACCCCCATAGCAAAAAAAAAGTGTGTGATCAAACCTTAATAAAACTCTGTCAAAATTCTCCTAGACTTATTGGGAACCCTAAGAAGCCAATGTCAACCATTTTTAGCCCCTCATCTCCACTGTAAAGCCCTAATTTCACCACTAAAATTCAGTGGTTTTCACGGTTATACCACCAAGTGCCACCGAACTTCAAGTTGATTGTCTCATAAGCTTCACCAGAGCCAAAAAAGACTTCCCCAACCAAAGCCCCATCATTTTGAGCACTCTAACCTAGCCCTAGACCAAGCCCGAATCACCCTCTGGTCAAATTCTTACTTGGAATCAATCTCAGTTCAAATTGACACTTGGAGGAGGTTCACTAACTCACAGCAAAGCTCAGGAACAAATCTAATTGAGTCCACACCTCTTGTACTAAGGTATGGACAATTTTCCCCTAAACCAAGCTCAGTTTGGTTATTTGTGAAGCAAACATGTAATTCATACTTGATTAACCATATAGATAGGTTCATCTTGAGTAGATGAAGCTTTATAAACAACCCCCATGTGATTTGGTTCAGAATCATGGGAGAAATCAGGTTTAGAAAATGAATGGTTTACAGTTTAGGGCTATTGGGGATGATGACCAGAAGTCGTCCGATCATGTGTGTATCAGACAGATGGATCAGATTGCACCAAACGAATGGACAAAAAATAAAGCACAGGCCACGCGGCAGCTGAGTCAGATGGCGACGTCCAATAGTAGGACGACGCGTGGGGCTTTGGAGAGTCTTATGATGACATGGCGGCTGACTCGGATAAGTAGGAAATTAAAGGATTTATGATTCATTTAATTCACAAAACTTAGACCATTCATAACTTTGTGTAGAAAAATGATAAAAATAAAAGAAAAATACCCTCTTACTCAGTGAACAGAGGAAAATAATGTGGAATAAAAAATTAAAATTATTTTATTTATATTTTCTTTCTAATTAATTAAATACTCAAAAATTAATTAAATCATAAGTCATTAAATATTAATCACCATGGCTTAAATTTTTAGGGGTTTCAACCTCCCATCATTAGAAGTGTTCTCTGATTTTTCCAAAGTCAGAGAACACCTCTAAGTATGAAGCCCTGATTTTCAAAATAAATCACTTTTGTTTAATTAAAAAAAAATATAATAATTACAATATAAATAAAAAAAATACAAAACTTGTTTTGGTGGGTTTACTGTGATTAGAAGACCTTAGGAAAAATGTAAATTGGGTTTAAATAATTAAACACATCACTTTATGTAAATAAGTACTTAAAATGAAATAAACATTAAATAATTAAAAGTTAAATGTAAAAATCACAAAATTAGGCCAACACTATAAGAAATGACCATTTTAACTTAGTGTAAAAATTGGGAACTAATTTGAAGTATATTTACCACTAAAATTGTTTTTCTAAGTAAAATGGTATTTTCACATTAAAATAATTATAATAATTAAAATATAATAAAGAAAATTACAAAAAAGGTTTAGGGAGTCCCTTGTGACAAGGGAAGATTAAGAAAAATAAAATGAAGGTTAAAATAAATATTTGATTTTTAAGGTATATTTCAAATTTTAAATAATTAAAAATATTTAAAAATGATAAAAACCATTAAAATTGAAAAATGCCCCCAAAATGTCACAATTGGTTCTCTGGTCACTTGGGAGAAATTAAAATATTTTTTCTAATTGTCTAAATAAAACTATAGTTTTTTAAAGTCTTAAAAATGAATTTCCCATAATTTTGTAATAAATAATTACAATAAATAAAATATAAATCACAAAATATGGAGTTTATTTCTCTTATTTCTGTGGACCGAGAGAGATTTAAAAAATATAAAAGTTAATTTTCAACTTAAATAATATTTTAATTTTAACTAATATTAAAAATCATTAAATAATTATAATAATTAACATAAAACCCAAAAAAAGCATGAAATTTGGTCCTAATGGCTCTCTGACCTAGGTGAACCTTCAATAATTTTCTTAAGGACAGATAATTTGTTTTGATTGATTAAATGAATTAACTTTGAAAATCTCTATTTCTGGAATAAAATAATTATTGCAAATAAATAAAAATTAGAAAATTACATTTTCTCCTCTAATATTTTACTTGACCCATGAGTGGGGTACTATAAAAATTTCGATGTCATTTAAGTTATATTTAATAAGTTATAAAGTGAAGAGAATTAGGGGGTGAAATGATAATTTTGGATTTGAATGTCTTAATTAAAGGATAAATGGGTAATTTTGATCATAATGAACTCTTTTGAATAATTAAAAAATAAGAGATTAAATGACAGATACTAATACCTTACTTTTTTAAAATAAGGGTGTAATTGAAATTTCCATTAAATATTTTAATTTGGAAGTTAATTAAATTCAATGATCCTAAGATGATGGGTTTGATTTTGAAAAATGATAATTCACAAATTTAAAACCCCTAGTTAATGTTTGAGTGACATTAAAATTATTGATAAAGATTATGGATAACACATAATTTAATATCTCTAAAAGTTCTGAATTTAGGGTTTGGCAGTGAATTAGGCTTTATTTGGATTTGCTTAATAAGATTTAAGAAAGAAACATAACTAATTATGAACATTTTGCAAATACTACAAGCCCAGCTTTAATTGTAGGCATGAAATCCTTAATAACTTGAGTTTGCCCCTTTATGGTACTCACTCATATAACTTTTAAATGAAACATTAAATGACCAATTAAGTACCCCTCTCTTGAGATAATTAAAACATCAGGTTCATTGAGCATAGGGTAGCTTAATCAATCAAACCATAAATTTAACTTTGGATGATTACTTGAAAAATGTAATAAGTTCAAATGAACTCAGAACAATTCAAGGGATTCTAAAGGTTGTTTGTGGTTATGCTTTGAACACCCTTATGATCATTCGGCTATTTTGAATGACGAATGAATCTATTATACTTTGTTCAAGAAAATCATCCATTAGAACTTCTAGGGAATCATTAGGTTGAGACCTAAAATCTAGTAAGGGTAGCTCGAACCTTCTTTCCTGTTTTATTTCCTGCAATTTATTTAAATTCCTACAAAATTATACATATACTGCCAAACTAATCTTTCAGCGGGAGTGCGACAAGATGATAAGTATGCATTAAAATTTTTGTAATGCAATTTTATTTACTTTACAACACTTTCTTACTTGCACCTGTTTACGTTACTTTGCAAAACTTGAAAAAAAAATTTCATGCAATGTCAAAACAAAATAACTTTTTCAAAATCAATCAACTTTTTCAAAATTAAACAATATTTTGAAAACCAAAACAAATAAATAAAATAACTTCATAACACATCCTTTTGAATTTAAGGGAGTCCTTTGGATGAGGTAACCCATGATTGCTAATGAGATATCCCCAATTTAAATAAGCTTAACAACTAATTTAGACTAAACAAATTCAAAAGAAAAAAGTGGTACTGGAACGAGGGAATCGTGGGATCATGACCGGTGTCGCTCTAATCAACTTTAACCCCCGCCCACCGCCAAATAAAACATTTGCACAAAAAAAAACAAAACATTGAAATATACATGTGGTTAAACCTTTTGAACCTTAGACATTAGGATTGTCACTGCGACGAGGAGCTTGGAGCTAGTACTGTGGGAAGTATGACAAGTGGATATACAACAACAAATTTTCTTAAAATCAAACAACAAGTCATAAGACTTTGAGGTTGTCTGTCTAGCGTGACGTAAATCCTCAACTTATTCATAGGCCTTTGCACAATTATGTTGTGTAATTTAAGCCCTAACTCGCCTTAGGCTCTGAGGTTGACGCTTGTTGTGACATAAACTCTCCTATCTTTCAGACTATTTGTATGACTACGTCATGCAAATGTAAGCCCAATATAATAATAATTGGCAGGATGAAACATTTAATAACATCTCACCGAAATCAAAGTCAAACTATAAGATAGCATGAGAAGTCACTGAGGTTCTCCTCAGGATCTGTGGCATCTCCTAGTCTTTCTTCCTTTGAATTAAATAATAAATGTTTTTCATAGACATATCGGCATTAAAATCTTTGAGAATTAGTATAATACCTCCTTAAATGGAATATGACATCTACTCTCTTTCTTTTGTTATCAGATATTAGACCTTCCTGGCACGAAGTTATGACATTCTTTTAGTATTTTTTTTAGAATAGGATGTAAGTCACATAACATTCCTCATCCAAAACCGACATTGACATCTTTGGGAAGTAGTGTAAGACCTCCTTAAATGGAATATGACATCTACTTTCTCTTTTACTATTAGATGTAAGACCTGTGTGACATGGGATTATGCCATTCCTTTAGCATCTTTTTTTGGGATAGGATATAAGTCTCCTTCCCAAGACAAACAAATTGACATTTGACATCTTTGGGAAGTAGTATAAGACCTCCTTAAATGGAATATGACATCTACTCTCCTCAAAACCATTGACAAGGAGATAATTTCATTGGGTAGAATGAACAGTTTCGGTCAATGCCAATATGTGTGGCATCCTTGTTCAGTATTCCACACATATTTGGGGCCCATTTGTTGACCTCGCTTTTGTGAGGATTCTAAAATAACACCCATAGACTAGACATGGCTTGAGTAACACTCTCATTCAGGATTCTCATACATCTCATAAAGACATAAAAAAATGATCATCATGATCAATAAGAAAAGAAGGGTACATTGACCTCTTTGAACTTATCTAGGGTCGCTAAAATACTAAAAATTGGAGTAACTCCCAATATACCCTTTTTGAGTTCAAACCATGATAACGCGCCAAAAATGATCAGATCATTTGTGACAAACCCTGATTTGATCAAAACCTGGCCCAATTGTTACCACAATGACCATTTGGTCAGTACATACATTCGATTGACTTAATTGGCGAAATTTGGTCAAATTGGTCAACTTTGATCAAATTGGTCAACCTTGATCAAAATGGTCAACTTTGGTCAAACTTGGTCAAACTAAACCATTTGGTCAACCCAGATACCAAATTGGTCAAAATGGACCATTTGATTAACCTAAACACCAAATTGGTTAAATTAGACCATTTGATCAATCATGCACCCCATTGGTCAAACTTTGGTCAAAATGGTCAATTTTGAACCTCATGGTCACCACATTGACCATTTGGTCATCCATAGACCCAAATGATCACCATATGGTCAAGGCATCACCATATGGTCAATTTGACCATCTTGGCCAACCTTGGTCAACTGTGGTCAAACCTAGGTCATGCCACCAAATTCAAGGACCACATGACTAAACTAACAATGACATGGTCAAGTAAGTCATCCTAGTCAACCATAGACTTAAATTGGTCAACCATGTTCAACTTTGTCAACCTTACAATTTTTCGTCAAAATTTAGTCTTTTCATTAAATTATATTATTCTCTTAACTAATTAATCATTTAATTGATTAAAGAGAGTGAAATTAAGAATTATTAGACCTAGGATTTAAGTTTAAAGTATTGATTTAAACCCATGGCAAGTCAAATCGATGGCCACTGAAAATTCATATTTTATGCTTAAACCCTAAATTCACAACATACAAATTGTTAATGGGTCACCCATGACCCATGACACACACCATGACATGACTAACATTCATAAATGACTCATTAGTCATGACCATTAGCTCAAAATAGAAGTCACAATGAAGACATCATGAAGAGAAGAATAAGCTGACAATCTTTCATGAAATTTGGAATGAAAATGTAGTGAGCTCATCATTCACCTCCACCTTCGTCCAATGAAAGAAAAAGAACCTATTTAAACCCTTATTTAAGACATGATTAGAGCATCATGATCAAAGCAAAAAAAGTGGAAATGGAGAGGGATATGTGTTATCCCCTCCCAAGTTCATTGAATGATCAATGAATCCATATGGAGGAGGCTGATTCAAATTCTTTTGAGCAGCCTTATCCACCTCCCAAGTTACCCAATGGAGAAGAGCCAAAACAAGAACTCAAGCTTCATCTTAATTGAAGATCACATATGGATAATGCCTTAGGAGATACGTTCATGATAATCCTTGGCCAGGAGACTTATCCACAATCATTAAACAACTGATAGCTTCTCAATCAAACAAATGATAAACTTGTAGAAGTGCTCTTCGTGAATGAAAACAAATAAGAATAAAACAATCACCAAACCAGTAAGCAAACTAAAATGAACCAAAGTTAATTAAGTAATCAAAACAACAAACCAATATAACAAACCATAAAATGAAGGTCTAACTAAAAGAAAGGACAAACTAAAACTTGTAAGTTATTAAAACTTAAATAGAACCATAAAATTCACTAAAACATAAACTTAAAAAAAATTAATTAACCCCTAGTTTGCAATGAATCCATTTATGAGTTGCTAACAATGATTCTTCTGTCACTTTTAACTATGTAAACCACAAACCATAATGACCCTGAGATGATAGAACCATGAAACCTTAACTAGGTCATCATAAAATCAAGTATATCAATTAAAGATAATCCTAGTAAAAATCAAACCAACTAATGAAAACAATCTGAATAAAATTCAAATAAAATAAAACTCATCAACCCAATAAAATCTGAAAAACACAAAAAACATAAGGCAAACCCTTAATGAAAGAACAAAACGAGGCATAGCTTGAACAATAATAATAACCAACCTCCTAGTTTAAGGAAGATCACTTGGATGACGCGGCCTATGATTAATGACAAGCATCTTTCAGTTGGAACATGCTACACCTCTTCTGACCAAGTATATCCAAAAACAATACCCCCGAATGGACGTTATGGGCATCTTAACAGCAACAATCTAAAAATAAAGCTCAATTGACATTTTTACTTCACAATTTATCCACTTTTATACTTCATAAGGCACTTACCCTCTAGACATCATAGAAGTATATAGGACTTTATATTGTGATTATTGTGTTTGCTCGCTAGATGCTTGCTAGGACAAGTAGTTGACTCACAGTTGTATTATGTTTACATAAATTTTTTTTGTATTAGAGTTTTCTTAAGTAACCTCAATTTCATATGATGTAATTAACTACAGGAGTTTTTCCTTATAGGAAGTTTG
This sequence comes from Phalaenopsis hybrid cultivar, assembly GCA_002079205.1. Taxonomy (NCBI): domain Eukaryota; kingdom Viridiplantae; phylum Streptophyta; class Magnoliopsida; order Asparagales; family Orchidaceae; genus Phalaenopsis; species Phalaenopsis hybrid cultivar. The sequence goes on from JXCR01094274.1 coordinate 35,855, forward strand.
AAGATTGCATATTGAAATAAACCCTTTCTAATCTCGGATTAGATATGGAAAAGAAATGTAGTATAACCGATACAATATGGTTGCTCTTGAGGAAATGTTGTATACTACATATAATAAAACACTCTAAATTGAAAGTGCAAGCTTCCTAAAGCAGACTTTAGCTTATCTACTCAATTGTTATACTCAATGATATGTAGTACAACAAATACAACATGATTGTACTCAAGAAAATTTTGTATGCTACATGCAGTAAAACACTCCAAATTCAAAGTCTAAGCTCCCTAAAATAGACTCAAGTGATTTAACTAATTGTTGTACTCAAGGAAATGCTGTACAACAAATATAACATAATTGTATTCATGAAGATGTTGCATACTACATGTTGTAAAACAATAAAAATTAAAATTTTACATGTTTTATTATTATAATTTAAAAAAGAAAGAAACAAAATGGAAAAAAAAATTGATTCCAAATGGGGCCTAAGAGACCCCTTGGGATCACTCTAATATTTATTTTTAAAATAAATTTAATTTATTTTATTTATATTTTAACATAACAGAAACAATGTTTTATAGTCTTATGAACTTTTTTTAGTTTAAAAATAAATAATAATAATAATATATTTGATGTTCTTATCAATTTTCTGATTTTAAAAATAAAAAATAAAAATATAATCTTCCTCCTAATAAAATTGATAAGACAAGTAGTCGTCATGCACATGCTAAATTTTTGCAGTGTTATAATTTATATGTTTTTCTTCTTTTTTTTATTTTAAAACCAAATTAACTTATTTTTACTAACACCTATTTTCTTTTTTTCCTTTAGTTTTTAAAATTTTATTTACTGTTATGATTTTATATGTTTTTCTATTTTTTATTATTACTTTAAAGCAGAGCCAACTTATTTTTAATAACACTCATGGTATGTTGAATATGCTGAAAAATAACAATCTCAATCAAAGATATTTTAATTTAAAATAAAACATAAATAAAAGAAAATAAAAATTAAAATTGAAAAAAAAATTCCAATAAGGGCCCTTAAATTTTAGGCAGCCCTATGTTAATCCAACATATTGATGAATAATTTTTAGTCCAACTTATATGAGTAAAAGCATCAAAATAGAATGGCCCTTACAAAAATAATAACAATAATAATAACAACTGATTAATTAAATCAGATGGCATTTAGAACAAAGGCTGAATATCAAAATCAACAACACCAAGAAAGCCTTATCTAGTATCAAAAACACCATCTAACGTTCTATTCACGCTTTATTCTTTTGTTATTCCGACACCATAACTATAATTGATTACTAGGCGTCATATCTAATTACATGCAGTAACCATTTTAATTTTTTTTTATTTAACTAAATGTATTTGAAGCATTTTCTCATTAAGCAAATATTGTACTTATGCTTTTAATCATATAAAGCATTTTTAAAATTGGATTTACTTTAGTTTATTTATGTCATCTTTAATCTTTGGAAATTTATAGTTAAATAAAAAATTAAGAAGACTATCTACGTAATGGTGTATAATGTCAAGTAATAAATTACTTAGAATATCTGAATAAAATAAAATACTTTGTCACATAGTTGTTATATATCATGTTCAGTGATAAATTAGAGTTGGAATATCTGAATAAAACAAAATAAAAAGTAAGATGTGAGATGGTGGGAAGTGAGACGTGAGAAAATTCCTCTAATACCCTTATTATATAAATACTCCGTACAATTCCATAGTTAATAGAGGTACTCAGAAACAACATAGACGTGAGAAAATTCCACTAATACCTTCACAGTCTAAGCACTCCATACAATTCCAGGAAGTTAATAGAGATAATAAATAGGAAATAACATAATAGCAGCTAACAAGCTACTACAAAACGAAAACAGAACCAACATCCTTCTTATAAACACCAGTGCACGTCACGAGATGCCAAAAAAAAAACAGATGGGAGAATTCCTGAAATGCTGATAAATACTATAATTTTTTATTCTGTTTTAGATTTTGGTAACATTTTTTAAGTTCTGTTAATAAATTCAAATAATGTAAATATTTAATATTACATGAAAATCATAACAAAATTCTAATGATAAACAACTAACATATGATGCATCTTCTGTGATTATTTCAAAATAAACGCACCACAAGCATCCAATGGTTCATTTTGAATTGTTCCCTCAAAATAATGAGGAATTGTTCCCTCAAACTAAATGTATATCATTATTATTATTATATGTACATATCTAGGAATCGACTTTATTAAATCTTTCAATACGGTTCCAAGGCATCAGCATGACAAGCACAAAATCTCCAGCAAAAAAATTTACAGTTATATAAATAAGCAGATTTCTAAGATGCAAATGCCTCTGAAGTGATTAACACAAACCAGCAATTATCAAACTGTTAGAAATATAAGTGTGCTAAAGAGCTACTTGCTGAGATAGATAACCGAAAATGAGATACAAAAACCATAGTTAAGTGCATTACAAAATTATATAGTAAAAGCCTCAAAATAAGTCCAAAGAACTATACAGTATTGGAGCAAGGATACTAAAACAAAGGCCATTAGGACAAGATCATAAACAATTTAGAGGTGTAGAGAATATTTAGCTCTAAGCTATAGCAGCAACAAGATGATGCCTATTTTCTAGGTTATATCCATGTACTAATTGGATTAAAAGTTATGTTATGTATAAATTATTCGCAATGTCATTCTAAAATTTCAGCAAACCGAAACTGGCCTAATTTAATTAATTGAATAAGAAAATAAGGAAATCAGAAATTACAACTTAAGTTTCATGACTTTCTATATTAGCTTGTCATCTAATTATACGGCTGGTTACTGATTAGTCCGTGAATCACTCAAGGAAAAGAGCGTGAGAAGAGAAAGAGAGAGATCGAGTAAGGAGTAAACAATAGAGAATGATAATACTTCGTACCTTATTTATAAAATGATCTCTCTATTTATAGGAAAGGGTACAATAAAATGATGCTACATTTTTACCCCTGCTTTAAAGGAAACAGTATTAGGTTATTTCTAACATTTCACATGCATGAGCTTATCGTTTGGCTGCTCTCTGGATTTGCCGATAAAGCTAAATTGGCTTTGGGTCGACAAGATCAGCTCGGTTGGCTGAGATCCGCTCGTACAGCTAAATTTCCTTGATATGGGTTGGTCGGTTATTAAGATCTCATTGTCGATGACTGACTTTAGATGAAGCACCTTTTAGTGCATATGGAATGGTTGGACATGTTGAGAAACCGGATCTTCCTTGGATCGACTCTCCTGTGACGATTGGCTCAGATGTTCTTTTGTCGCGTTTTTATCTGAACGGATCATTCTTCTATTTGCCCGTCATCCTTCTTTTGTTTTGTGGTTCAGTCGAATTTGGCCTCACGGGCTTTGGCTTGGATAGCTTTATTTGGTCGTACAAGTGGGCATCATGGTCTTATGTTGGTGGACCCTCATTCATCATTCTGTTTTCTTCTAAGTCATTGGATCTCCTCAAGATCAATGTTACCACATTTATTATATACATATTTTAGTTCTCCGATGTTCTTACTTTTTAAAAGAAACACTAAGATAAGAATATTCATCGTCATCATTTATTAAGATAATTTTTATCGATCAGACATTACACATCATTGTTGGTTTTGTAGCTCGAACAAAAACATTGCCACCATGTCGGTCCGACTTCCACAAGTGTCAGTCAAATTTTGACAATCTCTTACATAAACTTCTTGAGTTTTACAGGTATCGATAGGATATGGGATCGTATGTACAATTAGCAAGATTTTACTCAACAAATTTTTCTATAATTGATAAAAATATAAGGTTTGGAATGATAGCACATTATAATTGTTGAGATACCAAAAAAATTTCCTTAAGAATAAAATGTATTCAAGTTTTCTCCACTTCACTTCAGAGGGACTTCTTTCCCTGTGTAGGTTTTCAACTTGCACGCTCCGAGGGCGACCCGCTTGTCAACGATGAATGGTCAAGTCTACATTTGGTCGAGCATTCCGATGACTTGTCCTCACATAGCTAGTTCTATTTCTTCAACATGACGTCTCTGACGACAAAAGTCTTCTTTTGGATGTGTTTGTTGTAGTATCGAGTCGTTTCGTATCTTTATTTCAACCTATCAAAGGGCCAAGTCGACTCGTTTCTCCTCATCAGTGTTGATTGTGAGCATTATCCCTTTGTCGTTTGTTTCCAACCATTCAACTAGATCTACATTTTCAAATACTAAGGTTGCCACCATTCATCGACTATGATGATTATATTCGACCGGCATCATCACCACCATCCTATTGCAATAACATGAATGGGGTTCGTCCAGTCTCCATAGAAGTTGTCATTCAAAAAATCCAAAGATCAGACGGTGAACTGATGTTGATTAATAAGTGTCGACCCAACACTATCAAAGTACAGGGAATCACCTTTCTTTCTAGAGTTAGGTGAAATCTTCAACAGTCGGGCGTCGGGCGTTCCTCTCGCGGGTGTTGTTCTCTTACTCAAGCTAGTGTGTCTCAGATGACATCCAACATTTGATCTTTCAACTCTTGAAAGTGTTATGTCACAAAATCTCTAGTGCACTCCAATTGGCAGTGTCTCTGTTGTGGGTTTTCTCTTTAGGTCGCTCATCTTCTTGTTTGTGGCATGATCCATGCACATAGCAACTTTTAGTGTGTTTAATCCTGGTTTTTCAATGAATCACATTTAAGAAATGGAGCGTAAGGAGAGAGAGAGAAAGAGAGGAAGAGAGGAAGAGAGAAAGAGAGAGAGGGGTGAACAATAATAAAAAATAATGTCGTGTATTATTCAAAAAATGAACTACCTATTTATAGGAGAGAGGGTACAATGTGATATTACATCTTTTTTCTATGGGTCGTCTAGGTATTTCCGATATTTCACATTTATGAGTTTATCGTCTGACTACTCTCTGGGTCGGTCACTTAAGCTTAATTGGCTTCAGGTGGGAAAAATCAACTTGAGCGGTTGATACCCTTTTGGTTAAATGAATATACTCAATATAGGCCAGCAAGTTATTATGGTTTGTTTGTCGATCCTTGACCCAAGATGAGGGGCCTTTTTGTGTTTCTGAGATGATTGGAGAAGCTAGGAAACCAGATCTTCCTTGAGTCAGCACTCCTGTGACTATTGGCTCAAATATTCTTTTGCCACATTTCTATCTGAATGACTCTTTCAGGTATCATTCAGTTGTCTTTGGTGTGTTTCGTGGTTCGATCATCTTTGGCTTGAACAGCTTCACTCAGTCGGACTAGTGGGCCTCATTGTGTTCTTTCTCTGGGCCCCATTCATCATACTCTTTTCTTTTAAGCCGTTAGATCTCCTCATGATTGATGCTAGAACATTAACATGCCAAATATCCAATATTCAAAGAAAAAGAGGATAAACACAAATCAATCCCAAGATCTCGAAAGTCAAAACACAAATTAATTTGTTGATAAGACAATTAAATGAAAAATAGGAAGGAGAAAAGCTCGCTCATGATCAAGGGCTAGAAGAGAACTCCAGAGAACAAAGAAAACCATGGCGTCACCTTAACTATGGGAGCCGAAGGAGTGAAAATAAGAGACAGAGAGTTTCACCATAATTATGAGAGTCTAAAAGCCAGAGGGGAAGTGTAATCAGAAAGCTTGCCTTAATAACACAAAAAAAGATTATCTATTTTTTGTGTTTTAAAAATAATCAATACTTGTTTAAGAAAATTATTCAAACATATTAATTTTTTTTTAATTTATTTTTGTTTTTAAAAATAAAAAAACAAAAATTGATTCTAAACAGAGCTTCAGAAATAAACAATTTTCATACCCACTAAGACAACTAGTTTTGATAGAATGCCAAATTTTTCGATACAAAATGTACCATTAAAAAGATAATCGAATTCCCATTAAAACAAGCAGAAAAAAATACTATGCTACTTCAATATAAAAGTACATTATAGCAGCATAACTATCTTTCTGATTGAATTTAATTTTAAGCATAAATAATATCAAAATTTTACTAATAAAATGATTGAATAATAAAAAAAATATTTGAAGAGCATGAAAATATAGAGTGAATAACAATAAACTTTCACTAAACTAAAGGTGTCCAAAAGTTTAATACAAATGACTGTGACTCAAATTTATTTCCTGACCTCTTATTCGTTAGCTTGGATGAGAATTTAATGTCATAGAAAAGGATATGTTAAAGCTGCAACAGTAAAAAGGAACATAATAAGATCTGATAAGTACTCTATATAAGGCTTATCGCCAACTAATACATAAAAAGTACATAAGAAGTCGTGCGTAATTGAGGCCAATTCATTGTGAAGTTGTTTGCTAACCGTTCATGTGACCATGTAAACTGAGTCACTTTTGAAGGAATGTTTGAATACCTTAACAAGTATGCCTATTCAGCCCTTAAGCAGTTGATCGTTTTTTCCCCAAGTAGAATGAGCGCTCCAATCAAATGCTTTTACTTTATTTCTAACAAATATGTTATAAAGTTATATGTTCGAGCATGAACTTCACATAAATTAGACACATAAAAAACTTTAAAAGCTCATGTTCAGTTTGGCGAGCTCAAGATAACTTGGTGAAAACAATAAATTTATCTTTCAGCTGCCTAGTTTAAGATATTAAGCTGGATTGTCTCGAATTCAACAAAATATGTTGTAATATTGGGGGATAAACCTCTCAACATTCATTAAATATTTTCCATAAACCAGGCAGACGCAACCAGAAATAATCATCATTTCGCTGTAAGAATATATATATATATATATATATATATNATAAAGAAATCAGAAACTACAACTTAAGTTTCATGACTTTCTATATTAGCTTGTCATCTAATTATATGGCTGGTTCCTGATTAGTCCGTGAATCACTCAAGGAAAAGAGCGTGAGAAAAGAAAGAGTGAGATCGAGTAAGTAGTAAACAATACTTCGTACCTTATTCATAAAATGATCTCTCTATTTATATGAGACGATACAATAAAATGATGCTACATTTTTGCCCCTGCTTTAAAGGAAATAGTATTGGGTTATTTCTAACATTTCACATGCATGAGCTTATCGTTTGGCTGCTCTCTGGATTTGCCGATAAAGCTAAATTGGCTTTGGGTCGACAAGATCAGCTCGGTTGACTGAGATACACTCGATCAGCTAAATTTCTTTTTGCCGATAAAGCTAAATTGGCTTTGGGTCGACAAGATCAGCTCGGTTGGCTAAGATCCGCTCGATCAGCTAAATTTCTTTGATATGGGTTGGTCGATTATTAGGATCCCATTGTCGATGACTGACTTTAGATGAAGCGCCTTTTAGTGCATATGGAATGGTTGGAGATGTTGAGAAACCGGATCTTCCTTGGATTGACTCTCCTGTGACGATTGGCTCAGATGTTCTTTTGTCGCGTTTTTATCTGAACGGATCATTCTTCTAATTTCCCGTCATCCTTCTTTTGTTTTGTGGTTCGGTCGAATTTTGGCCTCACGGGTTCATAAGATCAGACGGTGAACCGAAGCTGATTAATAAGTGTCGACCCAACACTATCAAAGTACAGGGAATCACCTTTCTTTCTAGAGTTAGGTGAAATTTTCAACAGTCAGGCATCGGTCGTTTCTCTAGCGGGTGTTGTTCTCTTACTCAAGCTAGTGTGTCTCAGATGACATCCAAAATTTGATCTTTCAACTCTTGGAAGTGTTATGTCACAAAATCTCTAGTGCACTCCAATTGGCGGTGTCACTGTTGTGGGTTTTTTTCTTTAGGTCGCTCCTCTTCTTGTTTGTGGCATGATCCATGCACATAGCAACTTTTAGTGTGTTTAATCCTGGTTTTTCAATGAATCACATTTAAGGAATTGAGCGTAAGGAGAGAGAGAAAGAGGGAAAGAGGGGTGAACAATAATAAAAAATAATGTCATGTATTATTCATAAAATGAACTACCTATTTATAGAAGAGAGGGTACAATGTGATATTACATCTTTTTCCTAGGGGTCGTCTGGGTATTTCTGATATTTCACATTTATAAGGTTATCGTCTGACGATTCTTTGGGTCGGTCACTTAAGTTTAATTGGCTTCAGGTCGGAAAAATCAACTTGAGCGGTTGATACCCTTTTGGTTAAATGAATATACTCAATATAGGTCAGCAAGTTATTATGGTTCGTTTGTCGATAGTTGACCCAAGATGAGGGGCCTTTTTGTGTTTCTGAGATGATTGGAGAAGCTAGGAAACCAGATCTTCCTTGAGTCAGCACTCCTGTGACTATTGGCTCAAATGTTCTTTTGCCACATTTCTATCTGAATGACTCTTTCATGTATCATTTAGTTGTCTATGGTGTGTTTCGTGGTTCGGTCAGCTTTGGCTCGAACAACTTCACTTAGTCGGACTAGTGGGCCTCATGGCCTTCTTTCTCTGGGCCCCCTTCATCATACTCTTTTCTTTTAAGCCGTTAGATCTCCTCATGATTGATGCTAGAACATTACCATGCAAAATATCCAGTATTCGAAGAAAAAGAGGATAAACACAAATCAAATCCCAAGATCTCGAAAGTCAAAACACAAATTAATTTATTGATAAGACAATTAAATGAAAAATAGGAAGGAGAAAAGCTCGCTCATGATCAAGGTCTAGAAGAGAACTCCAGAGAACAAAGAAAACCATGGCGTCACCTTAACTATGGGAGCCGAAGGAGTGAAAATAAGAGACAGAGAGCTTCACCATAACTATGAGAGTCTAAAAGCCAAAGGGGAAGTGTAATCAGAAAGCTTGCCTTAATAACACAAAAAAAAAATTATCTATTTTTTGTGTTTTAAAAATAATCAATACCTGTTTAAGAAAATTATTCAAACATATTAATTTTTTTTAAATTTATTTTTGTTTTTAAAAATAAAAAAACAAAAATTGATTCTAAACAGAGCTTCATAAATAAACAATTTTCATACCCACTAAGACAACTAGTTTTGATAGAATGCCAAATTTTCCAATATAAAATATACCATTAAAAAGATTATCGAATTCCCATTAAAACAAGCAGAAAAATTTACGATGCTAGTTTAATATAAAAGTACATTATAGCAGCATAACTATCTTTCTCATTGAATTTAATTTTGAGCATAAAGAATATCAAAATTTTACTAATAAAATGATTCAATAATAAAAAAAATATTTGAAGAGCATGAAAATATAGAGTGAATAGCAATAAACTTTCACTAAACTAAAGGTGTCCAGAAGTTTAATACAAATGACTGTGAGTCAAATTTATTTCCTGACCTCTTATTCGTTAGCTTGGATGAGAATTCAATGTCATAGAAAAGGATATGTTAAAGCTGCAACAGTAAAAAAGAATATAATAAGATCTGATAAGTACTCTATATAAGGCTTATCGTCAACTAATACATAAAAAGTACATAACAGTCGTGCGTTGTTGAGGCCAATTCCATTGTGAAGTTGTTTGCTAACCGTTCATGTGACCATGTAAACTGAGTCACTTTTGAGGGAATGTTTGAATACCTTAACAAGTATGCCTATTCAACCCTCAAGCAGTTGATCGTTTTTTCCCCAAGTAGAATGAGCGCTCCAATCAAATGCTTTTACTTTATTTCTAACAAATATGTTATAAACTGATATGTTCGAGCATGAACTTCACATAAATTAGACATACAAAACTTTAAAAGCTCATGTTCAGTTTGGCGAGCTCAAGATAACTTGGTGAAAACAATAAATTTATCTTTCAGCTGCC
>JXCR01094281.1:9194-26651 GCA_002079205.1 Phalaenopsis hybrid cultivar
AAATTATATATATTATTTATATAATAATATATTATATATTTATATCTAACTTTAAAACATAAGAGCACGTGTGGTCATGTGGTCGCGTCTTTTATTGTACATAGTTGGTGCAGGTTCAAATCCAACACCCTGCATCTATTTTTTTCAATTAATTTTAACGAGACAATTTCGAGCCGACCACGAACACACTTTTCATGAGCCAATTCTGAATACGAGTCGATTTCGAACACAAGTAATTTCGAATGAGCCGAACAAGAGCCAAGCCTGAGCTCGCTCAAGCTCGGCTCGTTTACAACCCTATGTGCAGCTGACACATGTACACTTGTCTTAGCGTGGTGGAGAAATCCTATTGCATTTGTCTTTATAGGTTTAAAAACTATGTGGTACTACTTTAAGGTCGTGGCGCAATCCACCTATACAAGCCTTTCATGTCGTAGTGGGTAGACCNACTTTTCTTAGCGTGGTGGGGAAATCCTATTGCATTTGTCTTTATAGGTTTAAAGACTATGTGGTACTACTTTAAGGTCGTGGCGCAATCCACCTATACAAGCCTTTCATGTCGTAGTGGGTAGACCCAAACTCCTGATGCAGCAACCCAATGAGAGACAATGCCAGGAGGTTGTCGAAATACTGTCGGATTTTATGGGAAATTTAAAAGGACTTAACATGATTTAAACTGTGCATAAAATGAATTTAAAAGTGAAGTAAATGAAACTTGAAAAGAAATTTAAACAAATGCAAAATACTTANTCGGGAGGTTGTCGAAATACTGTCGAATTTTATGGGAAATTTAAAAGGACTTAACATGATTTAAATTGTGCATAAAATGAATTTAAAAGTGAAGTAAATGAAACTTGAAAAGAAATTTAAACAAATGCAAAATACTTAAAAAAAGAGAAGTGAAGATGCATAAACTAAAAGAAAAAAAATGGGCTTGAAGGCTTGCTTGAAAAACTCGCCGCACAAAGCAAGCAAAGTCGTTCTTCTCCCAAGAATTACAATGCATGAAATGAGATGAACCATAGGTTTCTATTTATATAATAAAAGATACTTATGTGGGGCCCACTTTGATTAAAAAACAAATGAAAATAAGTCTTGTCGTCCAAATTAATGTTGAAGGTTTAATTCACTTGCAAACAAATTTTGTCGCCCATATTTATGTGAAAGCTTTAATATACATAAATCCAAACTTCGCCACCGGATCTGCAACCTCTTTATAAAAGCAGACATAAGGCGGCATTAAGGAATTAATAATAAAACTCTACATGAGTTAAAGTGCAATACGCAAATAAAAAAAATTTGACTAACTTCAAGTTTTGCACGAGTGACACAACCTCACCTTCAAATTTAATTCACATCGNCGTTGAAGGTTTAATTCACTTGCAAACAAATTTTGTCGCCCATATTTAAGTGAAAGCTTTAATATACATAAATCCAAACTTCGCCACCGGATCCGCAACCCCTTTATAAAAGCAGACATAAGGCGGCATTAACGAATTAATAATAAAACTCTACATGAGTTACAGTGCAATACACATAAAAAAAATTTGACTAACTTCAAGTTTTGCACGAGTGACACAACCTCACCTTCAAATTTAATTCACATCGNCAATTAAGTAACCGAGTTTCGGGTTATTTGACCATTTATAGGATGGGTCCTGTAGGCACATGATTTGTTGCATAAATGCAAAAGCCATGCCTAGAGAATCAATTAGCTCGTAATAAACAATATAATAGTTGGCTAGAAAAAGAGCATGATTCAAATTAAAGGAGTCACTAGCTTTTGTAAGGCAGGCATCGACTGTGTGGCATGTTCACCACAGCCCACAGAAAGGGGGAGCTCTGGGCTCACTTGACCGCAACCTGGGTCTNCAGTCATGCCTAGAGAATCAATTAGCTCGTGATAAACAACATAATAGTTGGCTATAAAAAGAGCATGATTCAAATTACAGGAGTCACTAGCTTTTGTAAGGCAGGCATCGACTATGTGGCATGTTCACCACAGCCCACAGAAAGGGGGAGCTCTGGGCTCACTTGACCGCAACCTGGGTCTCTGCCGAGTATCAGAGGAAGAGGCAAACGAATTGGGCAATCGAGGGGGTTAGGGGCACTATGCTCCATATTGGAGGCTCGGTCCCCCACACAGAGCACTACAGGAGGTCGGTAACATTCTTTAAATATTTAAAAATTCAATGTTCGATGTAATTATGTGGTGCTAACCATTCTCCTATGCGACATAGGCTAAAGAGTTGAGCGGTGAGCCCTCCGTTGCGAAGTTACTTGTCCGAACCAATTGGCGCTCGAAGACGCAAAAGTGAGTCTAACCACTCCCGACGGATGCATGGAAGTAAAAATTGATTTTTCTACATTTATTTTGACTCTTAATGTTCAAAATGACAATTAANATGGTGCTAACCATTCTCCTATGTGACATAGGCTAAAGAGTTGAGCGGTGAGCCCTCCGTTGCGAAGTTGCTTGTCCGAACCAATTGGCGCTCGAAGACACAAAAGTGAGTCTAACCACTCCCGACGGATGCATGGAAGTAAAAATTGATTTTTCTGCATTTATTTTGCCTCTTAATGTTCAAAATGACAATTAAACATTGATTTTAATTATGTAAGAGTTCAAGCAGCTTCGACAGAGGCACTTGGCCTCCCAACCCCAAACATCCGCCAGCAGCAATGGTAGTCAATCTCCCACTACACAGTCTGATTTTAAGCTATGGACGTAGGTGGTGGGAAAGTAGGTGATGGTCTACGGCCTCGGTGCAAAGGGCATAGCATTCGAGGCTGAGATCTACTGTGCTCCTGCGGGTTCCTCGAGCCTATCATAGTCGGATCATGAGACACTTGTCAAGCAAGTAGTTGTAATGANGGGTCTATGGCCTCGGTGCAAAGGGCATAGCATTCGAGGCTGAGATCTCCCGTGCTCCTGCGGGTTCCTCGAGCCTATCATAGTCGGATCATGAGACACTTGTCAAGCAAGTAGTTGTAATGAATGAAGAGCTCCATCAGTTGTGTGACCAGAAGCTTCAAGTCCAACATAGAGTTAAGGATTCCATAGCATGCATAACAGAGAGTTTAGCAGGTTCTCAAAATAAGCAGTCGATGACTACTGTAGTTCCGGAGGAGGAAGATAATGATCAGGAGATTTTTATGTTTCTCTTTTTATTTTTTTAGCACTTGTTAGAACATATNGAGAGTTTAGCAGGTTCTCAAAATAAGCAGTCGATGACTACTGTAGTTCGGGAGGAGGAAGATAATGATCAGGAGATTTTTATGTTTCTCTTTTTATTTTTTTAGCACTTGTTAGAACATATTTTATCAATTTTTATGTGAACCTTACTTTTGAGAGTTGGGATTAATTGTTACATTATATTCTATTCCACAGTTGATATTTGTTTGTGTTATAAACTCTGTGTAGCTATAATAAATTAGTAAGTTGGTGTGATATTAATTCTTTATTGTGTGCATGTTATACTAATCTTTTTTTTATATTTTTTATGTTTTACATGTTTGCATCAAATTTGCATTGAATATATCAACGCTAGGGCTGTCANTTGGGATTAATTGTTACATTATATTCCTTTCCACAGTTGATATTTGTTTGTGTTATAAACTCTGTGTAACTATAATAAATTAGTAAGTTGGTGTGATATTAATTCTTTGTTGTGTGCATGTTATACTAATCCTTTTTTTATATTTTTTATGTTTTACATGTTTGCATCAAATTTGCATTGAATATATCAACGCTAGGGCTGTCAAAAAAGCTCGTTGTTCGCGAACAGTTCGTGTTCGGTTCGTCAATGAGTTCGTGTTTGATTCGTTCGATAAGAAAGCGAGACGAACGTGAACAAACTTTTTTTGTTCGGTTAGTTAAACGAACCAAACATGAACAGTGATATGTTCGTTCGTGTTCGAATCGTTATTGTTTGAAATATAAAAAAAATTGAAATAATTATATATAAAAAGTTTATGATATTTTAAAAAATTAAATTTTATANCGATAAGTAAGCGAGACGAACGTGAACAAACTTTTTTTGTTCGGTTAGTTAAACGAACCAAACATGAACAGTGATATGTTCGTTCGTGTTCGAATCGTTATTGTTTGAAATATAAAAAAAATTGAAATAATTATATATAAAAAGTTTATGATATTTTNGCAGCTCGTTCTAAAGTTTAGGGTTAATGCTTAATTGAAAAAAATTGCAAATTTTTATTGCACCGATTTGTTCACTATGGATTGGCAACAAACCTAGATGACAAGGGACTCTACGGTGATTTTATATGATCTAATTCCCCAAGTCATATAGCTGTAAAAGACACCAATAAAGCTAGAAATAAATGGGTAGGCATATTGAAGAAGAAAATGGTTAACCCTCGCATATACTCCACAAGGCGATTCGATCGAACATGATGAGATCAGCAAACAAAGATTACGATACAGCGCAATCAAATTTTGGATGTCGCGATCAGGTTTAAAATTCTCCTCAAACAATGCCCTTTTGTAAAACTGACTACACCAAGACATTTAAAGCATCAAATTACTTGAGGGGTTGTTCATGATCAAATGGAGCAAGCACAAAAAAAAGATGAACTGCTAGTGCGATGCAAGTGAATCAAATTCGAATCACCTCAACTGAAATTGCTCAAACATGACGTACAATCATAAAATAGAATGCATGAACGCATCCGAAATATCAAAATTATCTATGAAAAGACCTTTCGCAATCGAAATAACCAAATAAGGTGAAAATGAAAATTTATCGGTATGTCCTAGTAATTAAGCTCGAATCACCCCCATCATTGTTGAAGTTGCCCAAACAACCTCTGATCATAAATTGACCGCGTGAACGCGTCCAAAACCTTGACTTTACTTAGGGAGGACACCTATATCATTGTATTTTTGTATTTATCGGTGGTGCATAAACGAAACATTTAAATTAAGTACTCGTATGTGTTTCATGTGCTTTATACTATGTAAGTAAGGATGCCAGAAACGCTTGTTCGCGAACAACTCATGTTTGGCTCATTCATTAAGTAAATGAGCGGAACACAAACAACTCTTTGTTCGCTCGAGTTCGGTTCGTTTTAGCTTGAAATAAAGAAATTATATATATTATTTATATAATAATATATTATATATTTATATCTAACTTTAAAACATAAGAGCACGTGTGGTCATGTGGTCGCGTCTTTTATTGTACATAGTTGGTGCAGGTTCAAATCCAACACCCTGCATCTATTTTTTTCAATTAATTTTAACGAGACAATTTCGAGCCGACCACGAACACACTTTTCATGAGCCAATTGTGAATACGAGTCGATTTCGAACACAAGTAATTTCGAATGAGCCGAACAAGAGCCAAGCCTGAGCTCGCTCAAGCTCGGCTCGTTTACAACCCTATGTGCAGCTGACACATGTACACACTTTTCTTAGCGTGGTGGGGAAATCCTATTGCATTTGTCTTTATAGGTTTAAAGACTATGTGGTACTACTTTAAGGTCGTGGCGCAATCCACCTATACAAGCCTTTCATGTCGTAGTGGGTAGACCCAAACTCCTGATGCAGCAACCCAATGAGAGACAATGTCGGGAGGTTGTCGAAATACTGTCGAATTTTATGGGAAATTTAAAAGGACTTAACATGATTTAAATTGTGCATAAAATGAATTTAAAAGTGAAGTAAATGAAACTTGAAAAGAAATTTAAACAAATGCAAAATACTTAAAAAAAGAGAAGTGAAGATGCATGAGCTAAAAGAAAAAAAATGGGCTTGAAGGCTTGCCTGAAAAACTCGCCGCACAAAGCAAGCAAAGTCGTTCTTCTCCCAAGAATTACAATGCATGAAATGAGCCGAACCATAGGTTTCTATTTATATAATAAAAGATACTTATGTGGGGCCCACTTTGATTAAAAAACAAATGAAAATAAGTCTTGTCGTCCAAATTAACGTTGAAGGTTTAATTCACTTGCAAACAAATTTTGTCGCCCATATTTAAGTGAAAGCTTTAATATACATAAATCCAAACTTCGCCACCGGATCCGCAACCCCTTTATAAAAGCAGACATAAGGCGGCATTAACGAATTAATAATAAAACTCTACATGAGTTACAGTGCAATACACATAAAAAAAATTTGACTAACTTCAAGTTTTGCACGAGTGACACAACCTCACCTTCAAATTTAATTCACATCGAAAAGCGTGCAAGTTCTCTAAATTTTACCTCAAGTCTTTAAAGGCTAAAAACCTGCATGTGATCCGTCACTTATTCCAAGTCTCCTAATCTTAAGCATCTGAGAATATTGCGCAGCTTAATTGCATGTTTAAGCTCAAATTTAATGTGCTTTGAAATGCATGCAAAACTATATAGAAATCAACTCAAACTAATAAAATTCACCGACATGTGCTTAGTCTCTTTTAACGAGCCTCCTAATCTTAAGCGTCTATGAATGCTACATGGGTTAACTGAATGCTTAAGCTATGATATATTTTTGCTTTGAAATTTGTGCAAAGCTATATAGAAATTAATTCAAACCAATAAAGTTTACCAGCATGTGCTCATACATGTCCATGAATACTCAGACTTGAGCTTCTAAGAATGTTGTGCAATTTAAGTGTATGCTTAAGGTAAGATATAATTTGTTTTGAAACACATGCAAAGTTATATAAAAATCAACTCATACCAATAAAGTTACTCGCATATGCTCCGATGTGTCCCTAATTACTCAAACTCGTGCGTCTGAGAATGTTGTGCCTATTAATTGCATGTTTAAACTAAAATATAATTTACCTCGAGAAGCGTGCACGCATATCAAAGTTTTGAAAAAAAATTTAATTTTTTAAATGTCAAATTCAAATATAATTAAGCACCTTTTCGGGCAAGTTGCCTTGCCTATAGGGTGAGGTCATAAGTCTTATATTTTGACCAGTACAATCCTCCTCCCTATAGCGACCGGAGTTGACAAGTTTGAGCCCCCACTGAGCCAGTCTGATCTTCCTCCTCATGAGGACTGGAGTAGATAGAATTAATACGGTTAATGATGTTTAAATAATAATATTCAATGATGGTCATATTTATTAAATATTTCAACCGAAGAGGATTTATTCATAAGATAAAATTTTTGAATCATAAAAGGATAATATTTATGTAAAATAAACCGCCTAATGCTTAAAGTAAAGCACATTCTCACTTCGCAATTGTTTGTCAAGGTGGACAAATCTAATATTTACTCGAGCTCATAAAAAATCAATATCATACAAGCACATTCTTAAATTCATCCTCAACAAAATCTCATGCCAGTAAAAACATGGTCCGAGTCCTTTATCTGTATAGTTTTGTCATCAAATGACACCACAAGAAAAAATTACAACCAGAGCCATCTAACTGGATGATTTGTCGTCAAACGACACTATTATATTACGGTAACGGTTGTAGCCCGTATGTTCCCCAATAATATTTTTTCGTTTTGAATTATGAATCATATGGTATATTTGATAGAACACAAAGCTAAGTGTTAACTAACTACTTAGATCAATCCCCTTAAATAAACATTAACCCTAGTTCTACGAAATTTCCTTGGAAAAAGCAACTCATAGCTACTGACAAGAATCCTTATGTTATGTTGGGTCGACTATCTCCGCTGACTAAATAGACCTAGGAACATGACAACCCGGGATGACGGAACCATGAAATTTTGATAGGATTCGTCATCATTTCCACCACCATCCATTTTAAGCTCATAGTGAAAATTTTATAGTTTTAAATTTTAAATTTGCTACTACTATATGCTAAGTCTGAATATTTAGTGCCTAACGACTAACCTTAATCGAAAGTGTCGTCCTGTTATTGGGAATGATAGTTAACCATAGGGGCTTACACAAATGAAAAATCTCGAACCCCAAATCTTAAGGTCCTCACAAAATGAGGGTGAAATTTCTGAGTTGTGTCTTATCTATTATCTCATATATCTTCTGAAAATTTGACTCGGAACTTAATACTTAAGCTCTTAACAAGAGTTCGATATTTTTGAATTTTTTGAGCCTAAGGAAATGTGGTTTGAATGTTCTAAAAAATTTGAAGAAAACAACAGATTAGATTTGTAGATGCATCAATAAAAAGGAAATGGTTTATCATGACTTCAGTTATGCTAAGCTGTGAGGTGTTCGAAATCTTATAGGTGGAGGATTCACCACGATGGTTAAGAGATTTTCTTGGGCGACTACTTTGTTAAAAATGAAAAAGTGAGAAATGAAGAAGTAAATTTGCATAAAATTTTTTAGTTAAAAAAAGATGGATGAAGCGAGGGAGTTGAAAACAAACTTACCTACAAGCTTCTCATCCTTTTAAAACACATTTCTTCAAAACTTGGCTTATGAAATTAGTAGGGAAAATATGTTAAAACAACAAATAAATAGGTGACCATTTATAGAGAAAATTTGATGAATTTGAAATGTTTTGAAATTTTTAAAATGTGATTGTAGCATAATTATGGCTATTAATTTCTTTAAATGCATTTGAACAGCTTCAGAAATTGAAAAAAGTGGTCCAAAGCAATCATTCAAGCTTCCCTCGTTTTTCAATCAGTTCAATATGAAGTGCCACATTGGATACTACATTGGCATTAAAATATTTGTGTTACATGAATGTAAGAAAGTTTGGAATATGCGTTGTTCAATGTTTAAAATTAATGAAAAAATGGAATAAATTTTAATTAATATATATACATTTTATTGTTTTTCTTGCACATATATTACGTGTATAACATCCAATGTAAGATGTTCTAATTAAAAAAAAAATAGTGAATCATTTTTGTTATGTTCATTTAAGAAATACTAATATTTACGAGAGTTTCACTTAAACCTCCATAAATATATATATATATATTTATTAATGTATAGTTATTATGATCAAAATGAGAGACTGTCAACCCATGAGGCTGTAACATCTTATAAATTTTAGTAATCACAAATTATACTAATGAGCTAAAAAATTATATAGTCACTTAAAATTAAGTATTTGTAGTAATAGAAAAACATCGAGATAAATCCCAAGAACATCATTATTTTATTATATAAAGACACGTGTCTTCCATTTCTAAAGTCATAAATACAAAATATCGAAGGTATTATGGACTTATGATTAATTTTCCATTAGCAAAAGAAAAATTAGATACTAATCTAGTCAAGTCATTAAATAATACTTTTATTAAATATAATGTTTTTAAATATTATTTAAAACCTCATAGATAACTAGTTAAATAACAATTTTNGACTGACAACAGATACATAAATACATAGAACAACGAGTGTATGGTTTCTTCTTGATTTTACTGCATCTTTTTAATTATCTTTCTAATACTTAAATATTGTTCCCAATTCNAGGTTTAGTTTCATTTTAACATGTTGCTAGAAGATAGTTCTCGCATCCTATTTAAGCCTTTAGCTTTGGTTTATAGCAGAATTTTCAGGAGTTGATCTTAAGATAAAAGAGAATAAAAGAATTATATAAACTTCTTCTTGTACAGTGTAAAATTGTTGTATGTATTTAATTGTAACTTTCTATCATGGACTACTGAAAAAAGAATCATGAACAGTAGTCTAGAAAACTTGACGTCATGGTTATACTATTACTGCCTCATTGCATTTAATTTATTTTTCTGATTGTACAGAATGCTTTATGGATGTGACATTTCATGCTAATTTTCAGCAAATTTTATATTTCATGCTAATTTTATATTTGGTTACTATTACTGCCTCATTGCATATACTTGTCGAATTTTTCTTTCCGGTTTTTCACTGAATGTCAATAACCAAAACCTAACAAACCAAAAATGCTTTGGTTCAAGTAATTTAGCAGGTAAAATCAATATTAAATACCTAAGAACCCCAAGCCTTGTTTGGTTCTATTTAGAACACCCAGAGCCTCTTGCTAATACTTAGTTGAGATTTTTATGGCCAATGTCACAAAAAGAGTCCTAAGCATTATAGCTCAAAAGTAAGCATACATAGGTCCGGAAAAAATAAAGAAAAACTCACAAAAATTTGTGGAACATATGATAAACTGTCAAATCCAACTCTGAAAAAAGAGAAGTGAGGAAATGTTGCTTAAAATTAAGTTTTAAATCTTCCACAAGAACTGCACAATCCACTCACCAGAATTCCCATAGCTTTATCAACTTGATTTTGAATAAATTTCATTAAACAATGATAGGATATGCATTTCTCATGCACCTTCTCCTTGGTTTTAATATAAGATGGAGATAAGCATATAATCATCATCATCATTAATTTTATCCCAACTATTTAGGCATCCACTTTACAAATCCTCATTTCTAGTTATAAATGTTGAATGTTGCAAGAGGAGTTAAATCTATTTTGTACATATATTTTTGAACAACTTCTATTCATGTTAACCTTAAGTCTGCGAGCTTCTTTTTCTAATCCTTCAATATTAATTTTATCCATGCATGTATCTAATCCTTCAATATTAATTTTATCCATGCATATAGTTAGTGCATTTGCTACTCTTCATTGTATAAGCCTAAACTTCGAAGTTTAATTTTTGCTATCTTATCTCCAATTGATTTTAATTTTTCCTCAATTAATCCTTCTTAAATTTGTCATGCATCTATGTTACCATTCTTCTTTTGCCATAAAAAATATGACGATAAAAAATTTTTTCAGTCAAACACCCAAATCCATATGATATCATTGGTCTAACAATACTTTTGCAAAAATTACCGTCAAGTCTAAATGATAATTTTTTATCATGAAAACAATCCGAGAATACTTCTTATGTCCTCATTGATATCCTTATATGTTATATAATTGATCTAAAATAACTAAACCTATCATACATATGGAATCTTTAATCTTCTAACAATCATCAATATCACGCAAGCTAAAATTTTACATCATAAACTTGATCATTGTTCTATTTATCTTCTAATATTTTACTTATTTTAGCAATTTCTCACTAACTAGAACTATCACATCTAAGAGAAACATATACCAAGTCAATTTATTTTGTGCACGATCTAAGAGCATCCTAGAAGATATCAAAATAATGATCCCTATATAATCATAATGTAACTTGAAAACTCCATGATCATTGCTCAACTACTTTTAGACAAATCAATGTTTCATCATATATATAATAAAAAAAATCAAAATATATTTCATACCGTTCCAGATGCTTGATCATATCTCAAGGTAATTAAGATAATATGAAGATCATTTCTATGCTACATATATTTTCTATAAATGATCACAGCACTAAAATTGCCTCCATAAAACANCAATTCATAGTTATCTTATTACTATAAATTTGCTTTCGTGGTGTATTAGGGTTAGTTTTTGCATGTGTATGTTTGCGATAGTTGTCAACATCTCTGTTTTCCCATCTAGATCTATATTCAAGGGTATGAATGGTGTTTTGATTATATCTCATTCTCAATGTGGTGATTATCCTTCCCCCCTGTTTTCCCTATCCTTCCCGCATCGCCCTAGCCTCCTCTTCCACACTGTCACCGCCCATAGCAGTGCTTCTGGCTTCCAGTCGCCCATCTATTGTTGTCGCCGCCCAGAATTGCATTCCCCGTCTTCTCCCTNTGATAGTTGTCAACATCTCTGTTTTCCCATCTAGAGCTATACTCAAGGGTATGAATGGTGTTTTGACTATATCTCATTCTCAATGTGGTGATTATCCTTCCCCCCTATGTTCCCTATCCTTCCCGCATCGCCCCTAGCCTCCTCTTCCACACTGTCACCGCAGTGCTTCTGGCTTCCAGTCGCCCATCTATTGTTGTCGCCGCCCAGAATTGCATTCCCCGTCTTCTCCCTGCTGTTCCAGCCTCCCTTCCTCGTTGTCGCCACCCAGATCAATGTTTCTGGCTATTCCAGCCCCAGTCTCTTGCTGCCTCGTCTACCTACTTTTCCTGCCATCCAAGTTTGTCACCGCCACCCAGGATGGCCAGGAACTATTGTTTTTCAGTTGTTCTGCTCCACCACCCTACCTTGTCACCACCTTCCCAAGTCCCTAACAGCCACCAAACCCCCCCCCTAGATTCATCTCAGTCGAGTGTTGGTGTCTAGTCTGTTGCAATTTCCTAATTCCATTTGTTCAGTTGTAATTTCCCATTTGAATTCAGCAATAATATTATTTTCGTCGTTGTTTGGATAAACTCTAATATCAAAACTCTTTCTATAGCAAAAGAGATGCAAATAGATGTTACAGACTATCCATGTGANCTTTCCCATTTGAATTCAGCAATAATATTATTTTCGTCGTTGTTTAGATAAACTCTAATATCAAAACTCTTTCTATAGCAAAAGAGATGCAAATAGATGTTACAGACTATCCATGTGANTTCTAGTGCAACAAATTTCATATTTCAAGTGCAAATAACCACAAATCTATTATACATATCTATAATTTTATTCTCTTGAAGATAATCCAAACGTTTTAAAATTAATTTAAGAATTTGTAAGGGAAGCAGGCATTCACATTCTTGGGATTAGCTACTCAATTAGGTAACACTGTACATCAAGCAATCAACAATCCTCATATTATATTGCATGAGTTTCGAAAACCTTGTCAAGCATCATATGTCCATATGGTTGAGGCAATGCAAGTACGATGATTGCGCATTTGCTTTTGCCTTAAGTCATTTCTTTTTTCCCCCATGATTCAAACCTGAAGTCTCTACTTTGAAGTTCANCAGCATACAAGAGTTGGCACCAAATCAATTTGGGGCATTTACAGCATGCCATATAATTCCTATGTATTTACATATCTCACGCCTAAACTTTCATATTTACACACACCACTTAAAATTTTAATATTATAATTCATATAGAAAATGATACTATTACTATTTTTTAAATGTAAAATACACATTTTCATACATAGATTTATCACATCGAAGTGAAGAAATAATAACAAGAAATAAAAGTTCACATAAAATAAACATAAACTAACATAATCATATAACATAATAGATAGATGGAAATAAATATCACAACAAAATGATCCACAATAATATCAATCACAGTTTCACAAAAAAAAAATAATAATAAAAACAAAATGCATCAACAAAAGAGAAGTTAGAACTTCAAATTCATTAGGCATCTCCTCCCTCATCTTCATCATCATCATTACAGTCCTCCTCTAAAGGTTGCAAAGAATTCTCATAACACTTGAAAGACCGTACAATAGGAAACTGGGGAGATCCAGGTCTAACTTAATATGTTAGTTACGTAACATGTCTGGCAGCACTGAGTTGAGTTATGTCTGGTACTTGTACTAACATTGTTGCTTATAAATGTAAAAAATCAACCCTCTATCTCATATCATGTTTTTGCCAGTTTATTACAAAACATGTGTGCTAGGGGCGAGTTGAACTATCTATCAATCTGAGATCCCACAACATCAATCTTAAGTCACTCACCTTATAATTATATCTAATATAAGTCGACACTTTAATCAAAAGTCTTCTTGGTTATCAATACCCACAAATCTTAAAAGTTTTTCTCATATAAATGATTAGCTTTATTTTAAGTAAATATTTATATCCCTCATTATAGTATATTATTCTTCAAATGATGCATCCAATCATTTAGATAGAAATCTCTTAAGATCTATGGTGTATACCAGAAAAGATACCCAACCAACATCTCCAACTCATTTTTTCCACATATAATTTCCTTAATAAGATACCATTACACTCCTTAGTTAAGGCCACGGGCTCATAATCCTAGTTCACTTTCTATTAAGGATGTTTTTCATGAACTTATCAAAACTAGGCATATAATGTAATACTCTAGCAAATGAAATGTTTATGATTAACATTTTAAACAATTTTAAGAATCTGGAGAACTGATATTCTAACTTATACTTTTGAAGTCTTTAGAAAAATGGAGGTAATAGTCTCTCTGGGAGGTGAGGAAATTTTTTTTAAGTCTTGTGAATGTTTTTCACTATACCTTTCAGGTTAGACTCTTCTTCTTTGCTAGGCTTGTCCCTTCTAACCTCCTATTATTTCTTTCCACTTCTAAATTTAATAGTCTTACACTTCTTAGTTCCTTTCTCCTTAAGACTTACTTTAGCGATACTCCATATTGTCCCATGAGGTATATTAATTAATGAGTTTGCTAATTGCCCAATTAATTTTCAATATTTTTAGTAGCTACAGCTTAACTTTGCATCTGATTTCCCATTTGTAACATCAATTCTTACAAAGATTCTTTGTTTTCCTTAAATTGATTATTGGAAGAGAATCTTAAAGGGTTATTAGACCTCGAGTTAAAGTTATTTCTTCGGTTGTTCCCATTTCCTAAAAACTTTGGTTTGTTATTACCCCATTATTGAGTTCTTACATTTTTGTTATTATTATTTCAATTAAAATTTGAGTGATTCCTCCAATCAAGATTGCAGGTATTATAATGAGGGTTATTGTGTCTATTATTTATAACATTTAATGACTCCGTAGAAGTACCACTAGTTTAACCTAAATTTCTATAAGCATTTTCGTCAATTAGTGGAGATCCAAGTGTAGAATTCAAGCCTATGTTATCTAACTTCTTAGAAATTATAGCTACATCTGCAGCCAAATTGGATAGAGCATCGTGTTCATCAATATTAGCTACTCATCTATGGTTCACACTTTTTGAAGGCCATAAAAAATTACTTATAACCATCTTTGCAATTAATTTATAAGCATCCTAAAATTTTTTTGATATTAATGACCCCTGACTAAAACATCTATGATCAACATCAAAGATTCCACATGTCTTTATAAAATTTTAATAAATAAACAATCTAGTTGGGTATAGTGTTGACACTTTCTAATAAATACTATAAATTTCTCACATACTTTATAGATTAACTCACTATTCATCTGGGTGAAAGATGTAACGTCATTACTAAGCTTAGCAATTTTAGAAGATGGAATGTATTTTGCTAAGAATTTTTGGGCAAAGTCATTGCGAGTGGTTATTGATCTAAATACTAATGAATTAAGCCACACATCAGCTTAGTTTTAAGTGAAAATGGAGACAACTAACTCTTATATCATTATTTGAGACACCATTATATCTAAATGACAACATAATTTCAGAAAGTTGATTAAGTGAAAATTTGAGTCTTCAGTTGGTGAACGTCCAAATTAATTATTTTGAACCATTTAAATTATGGTTGGTTTAAGTTCCAAAGTGTTTGCTTCGATGATACGGTCATGAATACTTTGGTTAATCTCATCGACTAAAAGATTAGCAAAGTTCTATGTGGTCTAGATTGGTCATATTTTATTGGTTATTTGAAGTCATTCCTAAAATCTTTTAAATACCCATGATTATTTTGTGTAAGAGTTTTCAATATAAATAAAATTTTATGCACTTTGCTCTTTTTGGCATTTTACTAATTATTTGCCTACATATGTTAGTTGCTAGGATGAACAATCTTTTCTCTATTGAATAGTCAATTGAAGATCTGAAGCTTTCAAATACGTTTTAATGGCTCGATTTAGATTTGATTGGACTTGGATGGGACCAATTTTGGTGTCATTGAGTTCATTTTGTGGAGAATGTCAATTTGGCTATAAACTTACTAAAATTAGAAATTTGATTGATCTTGAATTTAAATTTAAAATATTTTTTGCTCAAAAAAAAAAAAACTTACGACGCGTGCCAAATAAAACAAATTTATTGATCACACATCAATATCCATTTTTATAGGAATTGCTTCAATCAATACACAATTTATTTAAATTAACATTAATTAAGATTTTTTGGGGCAACTGCAGCTTATTAAAAAATTGTTTTGATGCTGCTGAAAAATAATCTGATGTTAAAAAAGTTGCGGTGGCCATTGCAATTTTTTAAAAAAAGAAGTAAGGCCCTAGCTAGAAAGTTATCACTGCACCTAGTCATGACTGATGATTTCCACGATAGTTTTTAGAAAAACCTACTAAAAATATAGTTTACACGAACAGACAAAATTGTGACGTGATAACACCCTGAAACGACCTTTAATGATCAAATATCACTATTCTAGATTAGTTTATTAAAATTGATCGTGTAACTCTTCTCTTGCAAATACATTAATAATACTATAATAAAAGAAAAAGGGCATTTATTATGTATTATATATTTTTTTGTATAGCGACATAGCTAATTTATTTAGTATTTTAGTCATTCAATCACATCAAAATAAATACATAAAAAACATAACTTAATTTCAAAACCTTTATATTTTTAAGCAAATTTAATCTTTAATTTACACCAAATCAAAAAATTATCACTCAGCCTAGCTTTTTAAATGAGAGCTTATGCTTCTTGAAAATTTAAATTTTAATCAGTTTTTTATATTCAAGATATTATTTGCATATATTTACTATTAAATTTGCTTAAATATCACATTCAAAAAATAAAAATTTTAATTTAATACATTTAATTCAAAACTAAGCTCTAACGGTCCGTTTGGGGCAGCTTGTGCGTTTCAGGATAAGCTGCTTATCCTGAAACGCGGCCCGCGGGCTGGCCGCAGGGGTCGACCCGCGACCTAAGTTTAGTGTAAAAACCCAAATACAGTTTCGGATAAGCTGGCGAAACGCGCGAACCAAACGGTACGGCGGCGTTTTGAAAACGCCGCTCGCACTTATAAGCTGCCCCAAACGGTCCCTAAGTATCTATTTATATAAATTATATTTTGACAGTTTTTTCAAAAAATTGTCGCTAAAATTTATGTTTTTCCACCGATTCGGGCAAAGTACGACAACAACTTTCTAGCTATGATTTGCCTTTTCTTTAAACAAAAAATATAATAATCATACTAAATTTTTTAAATATTAAATTATCTTTCAAAGTTTTATATGTATTTTAGAAAAATATTTAAATAAATATTAAATATTAAATCTTTTTAAAATAAAATACTAAAAAGCTTGGGTCGCAAGAAACGCCTTTCAATAGTACGACTCAGCAAATGTNAAATAAAATGGATAAGTTGCAAATTGAACTCCTACAAAACATCGAATCGTAAGGAATAAACCTAGCAATCAAANTCCCTAAGTATCTATTTATATAAATTATATTTTGACAGTTTTTTCAAAAAATTGTCGCTAAAATTTATGTTTTTCCACCGATTCGGGCAAAGTACGACAACAACTTTCTAGCTATGATTTGCCTTTTCTTTAAACAAAAAATATAATAATCATACTAAATTTTTTAAATATTAAATTATCTTTCAAAGTTTTATATGTATTTTAGAAAAATATTTAAATAAATATTAAATATTAAATCTTTTTAAAATAAAATACTAAAAAGCTTGGGTCGCAAGAAACGCCTTTCAATAGTACGACTCAGCAAATGTCTCGTTCCTATCATTTCACGTCGTCTATGTTCAATCATCTTACCGTTCCCATGTCCCGCAAGAATAATTTGGACCCCAACCCACCCC
>JXCR01094281.1:27133-45376 GCA_002079205.1 Phalaenopsis hybrid cultivar
TTGTCTCTGCTGTTTGATGTATCTGTGTTGATTGCTCTGTCGAGAGTACTGATCTGTTTGTGCTTTTAAAAGGGGAAGATAATTTGACTGCTTTCTTATATCGATCTGTAAGTATTCGTAATCTCTGCCTGCGATTTTCAATTTAGATTCATTTCAATTTTATTTTAAGTAGTTATGAATTTAGATAATCTTTTTTTTTTAATGATCAAAATTAATTTTAAAAAATTGTCCGAAAATCATTCTAATTTTTAATCGATGGATATTTAATTGAATTGTCACGAAAATGGTGATTGTAGAGGATATTGAACTCCTACCAATTAATATTCTATTAGATGGATGAATAGAAAAAAATTAATAAAAAATATTTTTTTTTTGTTTATTTGTTCTACTAATGAAAAACTAATGTCACCTTCTAATTATCCTTATTATTTATTTAAATGGCTAATTACTTTTCTTAAATTTTAATTAGGAAGATTTATATGCTGACCACTCAATTCCTATGTATTTATGTAGGAGCCTTTGAATACATTATACATACAACCCAATTTAAATGTATGTACATATGTAACTCCTAAACTTTGCTTTTTTACAAGTATAACTCCTAAATCTTTCCTATCACATCAAGGATATCATCATTTTAATATTTAGAATGTGAAATGCATTTCTTTCATGCAAAAGCAAGGTGATATGTATGTAAAAATTGAAATTTAGGTGTTTTGACATGTAAAATACATTGATTTGAGCACTACTATGTAAATATTTCCGTAGTAAAATTTAAATACTAAATATCAAATATGTGAATACATAAGAATTGGATTGTATGTATGGAAATGCCCTTTTGATTATTATCTCTATTATTTATATGGATGGTTATTTGTTATGTGGTCTAATCACGAATAACTATTACTCGATTAACATCGGTTGCCTATGCAATATTGGGCTCGATCTACAAATAGAGCATATTGTTTGTAAGTATAACCCTAGTTGGTTCTTACAAAAAGGAGGTGTAATTGATGTGGCACATGGTGATGGCCCCATCGCTAGGTCTCAAGCTAGAGAAGGTGGCCCAATTACTAGATCCAAATTTAGGGGCCAAATCAAGCTTGAGAGGACTTTGATGGCTTTGAAGACCTTCAAGAGTTTCAATTATGTCTTTTTCTATTATGTTTTGCAATATTTAGTTTTTTTTAATATTGTGGTAATTGTATGTGTTTTGGTAAAGTGTATGTATTATTCATGTTAAATTCAATGTGGCATTGCCTTGGTCAATGCATAGAGTGGAAATCTCAGCGAAAGTGGTTTGCGGTAGTAACAAGAGTGGGCGGGCCACTCCCTCGCTCCCTCTCCTTTAGGTGGAAACTTTGGTAGCGAAGATGTGTAATGAAAGGGTGCTTAGCATTGTATTTGAATTCTTCTTTTCTCTAAAATGAAAGTTTATTGATTGATTGTATAAACACTTGGAAGAATTATTTTCCATTAGCTTGAGGCTCGGTGGTCAGTCACCGAAGGGATTTGGTGATCTCCTTCGAAGCCTACTTTGGCGAGTAGGAATTTTTATTTCTATGTATTTCTTTCATGCAAATTTTATGTTATTTATGTTTGTGGCCCTCGCTACCACTATGTTCCAAAATAAATACCCTAAATCTTGTGTTTTATCCATTTGTTTTGTCATTTTAAGTGATTATCCCAAAATCTATACTTTTTTCTGGAAGATGTATATTACTTGAACCGTTTGTCCTAATTCACCCATCAAATGATCTAAAAAAAAATTCAAATTTCGTATCATTTTGTGCATCTCATTCTCTACATCAAAAATATGTAAAGAAAATTGTAATTTATGTTGGAATTATTGAAGAAAATTTTGTCCAAAGAAAGCCCTAACTTTATTTCTTATGTTTTCAATTTCTATTTTCTTAAGTTTCTCTTCTCTAAATTCATATTATCAATGCTTTAAACACAACATAACACTCTTAATCAATATTAGATTGGTTCAACTCATATCTACACTTTAAATCACTAAATTATCATTCCCTCACAAAAATACCTAGCTGCTTTTACAAACTTGTTCACCTTTAGACATGACTAACCAATTTCTAGTATATATGTGTTTTTCCATATCAAATCAGTCTCAAAACTTATTGAACTTTTCAAATTAGTATTTAACTCTCTATTCTACAATTAAAGTGTTTGTTTGTATGATTTTGAGGTCCAAAGAGGAAGTTCTACTTATTTAAAGTGAGACATCAAGATTCTGTGCAAAACCTGGAGTAGGTCAGGATTCTAATTTTACTGCTTCCAATTGAGCTCATCTCCCAAAAGTTTATCTCCTAAGCCTTTAAGGAGATCAATCCAATCTTAATAATCTTGATCCTCCCCTACCATCATCTCACACGATCCCTCATCTTTCTTGGTATCAGAGCCAGACCAGGTAGACTAGCACTTGACTTTGTGGATTGAGAAGCTTGGCTAGAATTTTGCTGCACTTGATCTCCTTTGAATTAATCTCTGCCTTTACCTTGTTTTAATTTCCTTTATTCGGTATTTTACTTCTATTGCAAATATTAGTGGTAAATGTACATGTTTAATGTAAATTAGGTCACCATTTGTGTTAGCATTAACTAGTTCATCCCACATTCATGCCTAGTGAATTCCTTTGAACTTACCCCTCCATGATTTGATTTGAGTGACACGTGGATAATAAGGGAGAGCTCCACATTGCAAATTAAACATACCCCTTGATTAATAACTGCCATCTGAAAGGCCAATGTGAACTCTCCCTACTTGTAATTTTTACTACTAAGCTTATTTGTTTTGTTATTTGTGTTTATATTATTATTTTAGCAAATTTCGAAGGCTTAAAGGAATTTTGTCATTTGAAATCATGCCTCATAAATCAACAAGTCAAGATCAATTGGATCTAACTAATAGGAGAAAAGAGGGGCTTAACATGCTAACTAATGAACAAATTCTCAAACTTAAGAATCTAATCATAAACTTAGCAAACCAAGTCCAAGACATAAGCCTTAGGTTGTCAAATTCTCCATCAAACAATCCCACTAACACAACTCTGTTGGAAAAAGACTCTCTAAAAGAACCTAGGGACATCTTACCACATAGAAGAAATGACCATAAGAAGATCCCTAGGAATGGGCATGTTAGAATCTTTGAAACTCAATTTTATTCGATTAAGAAATTAAAAGTGAATGCACCTAGCTATGACGTCCATGGCTCAATCGATTTCTTGACAGACTCACCTAAATGGATGAATCCTTTGAATGTTAGCAGATAGATGACTACCAAATGACCACATTTGCAAAAACGAAACTTATTAGTCATGCTAAAATCTTTTAGATCAACTGTTTGATTAAGAAATAAAGGCTAGGAAGACATCAACTCACATGGTTAGAAAGGAAGGAGATGCTTAGCACTAAGACTACTGCCCTAGAAAACATAAGAAGAAACTTCGTGAACAATTGATGACTTTAAGTTTGGGCAGTATCCAAGTCGTTAAGTACATAAACTAATTTGAACACTTAGTTGTTAGGGCACATTGCACTGAGTAGAAATTAACCATTAAGTTCACCATAATACTTAGAAGTGAGATTCATTATGAAGTAGAACTTCTAGATCCAGAAACATCAAACAACTCACACCCAGGCACATGAATGATGTGTTCGGTGTGAGAGTTGTTTTGGAAGGATCAAGATCACTAAGAAGTAATCTAGGTGTACTCAATATTCTTTAAGGGTCAGAAGATTAAATGTAGTCGGGGAGTTCAATTGGAATTGGTATGAGTAGAATTAGGGTTTGTTTCATATTTTTGTCCATATTAGGAATTTTCACATTAACACTTACAGCTTTCTCTTAAGACCTCAAGATCATACAAACAAGCACTTGAATTGTAGAGTAGGGAGTTAACTGCTGATCATGATAGGTAGGTAAGTTTTATGATTAATTTGATATGGAGAAACACAAATATACTGAAAATTTGTCAATTATGTCAAGATGTGACCAAATTTGGGAAACTGACTAGATCTTTTTTTATGGAGGTAAGAGAATTAAGTAATTTAAAGTGGAGATAGTATTAGAAACACTAGTATTGATCATGAGTGCTTTGATATGCTTGGACCATTGGGAAAATGGATTTGGAGACAGGAAACTTAGAAAAATAGTTATTGAAAACATAAGACAGAAAGTTAGGGTTCTTTTTTGTGTCAAACTTTTCTCCAAAAAATTAACATAACATTACAGATATTGGTTTCATATTTTTAAATTAGGGAATTAGATGAACAAAATGATACTAAATTCAAAATTTTTTGGAGATTATTTGATTATTGAATTAAGAAAAATGGTTGAATTGAAACAAATTTTTCAGAAAAATATAAATTTTGGGATTTTTACTTAAAAAAACTAAATAAAGGGATAGAACAAATAATATAGTCTTTATTTTGAAACGTAATGGTAGGTACTACAAGCAACACAAACAACATAGAATTTGCATGAAAGGAGTGCTAATAAATGAAAATTTTTACTCATCAAAATAAATTTCTAAGGAGATCACCAAATCGCATGAGTGCTCGACCACCAAGCCTCAAGCCAATGGATAATTTTTCATCCAAAAATTCACACAATTAAGAATTTTTACTCAATGATATACCTGTTGAAAAGCCAAAACTACAAAGCAGCATTCTGTATAATAATGTGCATTACCTGTATTCTTTAAGACTTAGGAAGACCTTTTCTTGGACTTTGCATCTGGAATACCTAGGACCCCTAAAGGGCACGATATCATCTTTGTGATTGTTGATATGTTTTCCAAGGCGACACACTTCCTACCCTTTTTAAGTCTAATGATGTGTCACATATATCAAGATTTTTATTTAAGGAGATTGTTAAACTCCACGGACTTCCCTTCACTATAGTTTCTGACTGACACATTAAGTTTACATAATATTTTTGGAAAACATTGTGAAAACTTTTGGGCACAACACATAAATTCTAATCAACTTTTCACTCCCAAATTGATGGCCAAACTAAGGCAGCCAATAGATCTTTAGGAAATCTTCTTAGAAGTTTAGCAGATAGGAACTTAGGAAATTGAGACCTTCATTTATCTACTGCCAAATTTGCCTACAATAGCTTTGTTTCTAGAACTACCAATATGACTCATTTGAAATTATTTAAGATTACAATTTTAGAAAACTAGTTGATCTTGCATACATTCACACTCATGTAGTTTCTAATTATGCATTTACATCTGCCAAAAATATTTAAAAGCCTTCATAACGATGTTATTGAACAAATAGAGATTTCATATGTAAAATATGCTAAGTCTAAAATAAAAAAAAAAGAAATTTTACATAGGCGATTTTATATTAGTCAAAATTTTTCCTGAGAGCTATCTATTCACCTCATTTAAAAAATTACAATCTAGAGCATGCGGGTCATTTGAGATTATAACGAATATTAGTGTTAATGCTTGTGTTGTAAATTTGCTTAAAGACATGTTATTAGCTCTGTGTTTAATTTAGAAAACTTAATACATTTTAAAAGAGTTAGATAATCATTGAATATGCATGGTACTTTTTTTGTACAACAATAAGATCACTTTTTATAGGAGCGAACCCAACACTCATTCAATGAAGTAGACCACATCATCACATTTGAGGTGTACCAGGCAGGTGAACTGAGATTCTAAGTGAGGTAAAAGAATAAATCATCTCAGATGCTGCTTGGATTGTTAGAGAAGAATTGCATAAGCTTGAACTAGACTTACCGGATGAGTATGTTGATTTCAACTCTTTAGAGAAGAGTTCTTATGGATCTGGAGGAGCCGATGTAGCACATGGTGGGGCTCCATCATTAGGTCTCAAGCAAGAGGAGGTGGCCCAACCACTAAAGCCAAATTTAGGGCCAAATCAAGCTCGAGAGGACTTTAATGGTTTTGAAGACCTTAGGACATTCAATTATGTCTTTCTTTTAACTATGTTATGTAGTATTTAGTTTGCTTAGCATTGTGTGTTAATTGTAAATGTTCGGGTAAAATATATGTATTATTCATGTTAAAGTAAACGTAAACTTATGTGGTTTTGTGTGGCATAACTTGGTTAATGCATAGACTGAAAATATTGGCCAAGTTGGTTTGGGGTGGTTCCAAGAGTGGGTCAACCTCTCCCTCTCTCCCTCTCCTTGGGTATTTACCTTGGTGGTAAAGAAGTGGGATGAAAGGATGCTTACCATTGTATTTTAGTTCTTCTTTTCTCTGAAATGGAAGATTATTGGGTTGATTGTGCAAACATTTGGAAGAATTATTCTCTACTGGCTTGAGGCATGGTCGCGGGCCACCCATGGGATTTGTTTATCTCCATGGAAACCTACTTTGGTGAGTATAAATTTTCATTTCTCTATACTTCTTTAATGAAAATTTTGTGTTGTTGTGTCAGTGGTGTTATTTGCTATTATGTTGAAAAATAAAAACACTCAATTTTGTGTTTTATCACTTTGTTTTGTTGTATTAAGTGACAATATCAAAATATATATTTTTCTAGTAAGCATGCATCAGTTCAGCCATTTTTCCTAATTCACCCATCAAATGCTTTCCAAAAATTTTGAATTTGGTATCATTCTATTACTATCATTCCTTATTTTAAAAATATATAAAAAATATATATAATGTTATGTTGAAGTTCTTGGAGAAAAGTTTGCCCAAAGAAAGCCTTTCTGTTGTATATTTTCAGTTCTTGTTTTTTTTTAAGTTTCCTATCTCCAAATCCATGTTCCCAATGGTCCAAACACAACAAAGCACTCTCGATCGATACTAGAGTGTTTCTAAGATTGTCTTCATTTCAACTTACTAAATTTTCATACCTTCGCGAAAAGATCGACAATTTTTCTAATTTTGTCACCTTTGGACAAGATTGATCAATCTCCAACATATATGTGTTTCTCCATATCAAATCAGTCCCAAAACTAAGCAAACATTCCAGATCACTACTTAACTCCCTACCCTACGATTAAGTACATGGTTATATGATTTTGAGGTCTGCAGAGAAAATTCTACGCGTTTAAAGCGAGACTTCCAGATTCTGGACATAGCTTGGAATGAGCCCTGATTCCACTTTCACTACTTCCAATTGAGCTCATCTACCAAAAATTTAATCTTCTGACCTTTGAAGGAGATTAAGTCCACCTTCTGGATCATTCCCAAACAACCATCATCTCACACG
The DNA here is from genome assembly GCA_002079205.1 of Phalaenopsis hybrid cultivar. Classification (NCBI taxonomy): domain Eukaryota; kingdom Viridiplantae; phylum Streptophyta; class Magnoliopsida; order Asparagales; family Orchidaceae; genus Phalaenopsis; species Phalaenopsis hybrid cultivar. Next base: position 34,360 of record JXCR01094281.1, read on the forward strand.
ATCCCCAATCAGTACTCGTCAATAAATCAAGTAATAATAGTTTATAACTAAATATTAATAAAGTAATGCGTGTACAAAAACTACATATCAATTAATTTTTAACCATATAATCAAATTAACCTTACATTTTCTTTCTAGCCAACCAAATGCACTAATCATAACCTCATGCAACGATCTCATTTCATATATAAATACAAAGAAATAATGTGACATGCTTGTAAATCTTTTTCTTATTAAATAAATTATTGCACGACGACTTCATACTCAACGATGCTCGTGAAATTCTTCATTATATTTCTAACCAATTATATCAAATTTTACATATTTGAGCACGCATCGTCCTATATATTTCTATAGGGTCACATTGATGCACACTAGTACAAAAAATAAATCTTTTTTTTTCTTCTTGAAATGAATGTTATGAAGAAATTGATTTACTTGAAAAGAAATTAAGCTAAAGAGGAGAGGTCAATTACATACATAACATCCGGTTCTTATGTATTTACATATCTAACATATAACCTTTATTTTTTTATAGTTATACCATCCAAATATGTTGTGTAATATAAAAGATATCATTATTTTAACTTTTAAAAAGTGAAATATTGTAATAATAAAAAAAATTATTTAATTAATTAAAAAAATAAATAATAATAAATAACAAATCGAATAGGCACTAAGATAATAGTAAATCGATGACGAGCTCTAGCGGACGGGTGCATTTTTTGTCCGGATATCTGACGTAACTCTACGTGCGGTGCAGGTTATTCTTGAGTTATTTTCAAGTTATTTTCTATAATCCAAAAATAACTCAGAAATAACCCGAGGTCTTTATTTTTCGATTATTTCTGGGTTATTTCGGGATTATTGAAAATAACAAAAAAATAACTTGAAAATAACTCAGGAATACCACAGAAAACTTTTTGCTAGCTGACCAGTCGATCAGGAAGGTTAGTGCGGTTTTTACTTTCCGTGCGATACTTACCTCATCCGATCGGCTTCATTGCTTCTTATTCGAGTGAGGATGAAGAGGAAGGAAGAGGATCAGATTCGTGTGCTGCTACCGTGCAAAAGAGGAGGAAAAATCCTGCATCGTGCGTAAAGGAGAAGCGACGCCGTGCTCGCAATGGAAGAAGAAGTTGCGGGCGTGCAGCTCTGGGTTGAATCGAGGCAGAAGGACTCGCACGATCGAGCAGAGGCCGAAGGCGGGAAGAAGCAAGGAGCGGGCCGTCGTGCGTGAGGTTAGGGCAGAGGTCGAATTTTAAAAAGGTATGTTAAATATTTAAATAATTAAATTAATATAATATTAAAAGGGGAGTGTGTGTGTGTGAGTTATTTGAATTAGTTTTAAGTTTTAAATGTATAAATTTAATTAATTAGGTTATAATATTAAAATCTAAGGTTTATGAATTTGACGAGCATTATAGTGGAAGATTGTGAGGGAAGGACTATCGATTCGAGCAAATACTGGTAAGGTAAGTTTGGGTTTTACTGATTTAATTAGCGAAAGAGGTGAAGCAAGGCATTCAAGAGTTTTATGTATTGATTATATAGATTAGTTAATTCATGGTATTGTTAATTTCCTTTCAATAATTTTTATAAATTAACTTTAGTAATTTTAATTTATCAAATATCATAATCTTAATTTATCAAACGACTAAATTAATTTAGTTTCGTTTTACTATGTCCTTCAGATATTGGTATATTGTTCAATACTAATTTGAGCTGTGGTTTTTAGATTATATTATTGTTTCTGATGTTTAATTTTATTCTACCTTGTGGACTAGTGACTCTTTTATTCTAAGCACCAGGTCGGATAATACAAAAGTGGTATTAAAACATTTATGTTAGATCATGATCTAAAAGAGCCATTAGGATGATTAAGTTAATTCATAAGTAATATTGATAAAGATATAAATTGTATCTAATTATAATATCTCCTTTATTATTTCAGAAATATGAATAAGTAAGAGAACAAAGCTAGAGATGATATTGTAGAAGTTTATGCACCCTAGTGGATTACTGTGAATACAACATTTACTGAGATGATGACTGCAATAATGCAGCTGATTAGAAATTCTTAGACTTGGACCAGTTCCATTTGATGAGGTCAGATGGATAAGTACTCAAAATTATTTCAGGACATGAAACCACAACTTTTTTTTGGGGAAGGAGATCCGGTGGATGCTAAAAACTGATTGTTGTGGGTAGAGATAATCTTATATGGGTTTTCTTGTCCTACGGAGAGGATGGTTGCACTGGCTACATTTGCTTTAGAGGGAGAGGTAGAGAAATGATGACGAGGTTAGTTGTAGGTGAAATATGGGGTTAGAGCAGCCACATACTTTAGTGAGATGAGTTTGGGGGTACCTTTAGGGACTGGTTCGTACTACTTCCTGTCAGAAGGCAAATTCAAGACTAGTTTATCTGGTTTGTATATGGTGATCGATCCATTTGTATATGGTGATCGATCCATTATACAGTATGAATTTGATCTCACCGTGCTCTCAAGGTATGCATTTCAGTTGATTCCTAATGCAGAGAAGAAGTGCTACTGATTTTTCTTTGGGCTCAAAGATGTGATTAAATAGTCATTGATTCCTCTTAAAATCGATGATTATTCTCTGTTGGTAGAGAAAGACATGAGGATTGAATTGGATTTGGAGGCTACTCAGAGGAGAACGAGCATTCAACAGACGAGAAATTCAGAGGGTTCTAGTTTTCCTCGGGGCAGGCAATACTTCCAATCAAGATATATTGGTGCTAAGAAGGCTAAATCCAATAGCCTTGGCACTTAGTTTGAAGCGAAGAAATGTGACAAGTGTGAATGTTCTCACAAAGAGTGAATGCTTGTCTATATCAAATACTCACTTTCAGTGCTTCCAACTAGGACATATGATAAGGAATTACCTTAAATTGGGTCAGAGGGCTCCAATTGATTCCAGGGGCAGTGTTGCACCACCTCAGAGGAGCTATGGTAGACCGAGGGTAGCTGAATCTTCAAGATAAGTTCTAATTGCAGTTTAGACTCAACGGAATGTTCAACCCAGAGTATATGCTCCTTTGGGGCAGGAAGTTAAGGACTCCCCTGACATTATCACATATATGCTTTATTTTTAACACTTTAATAAAATGCATTTTTAAGCATAATGAACTTCATGTCATGTCACATAAAACAAAGTAAGAATTTAAATATAATTAGCCGACACTAAATGTTTAATGCGATGATTATAATGATAGATGTCATATATCTTCAGAGTAGACTGATAAGAGTATTATTTGATTCAAGAGCATCATGCTTATTTATAGTTTTGTAATTAGCTAAAGTGATACGATTGAATATCCTTTCAATGCTTGTGATACTATTAATTAGAATGCTAAATGGTATTTTTCTAAAGGTTAATTAATCATGTGAGGTGAAGCTTAGGATTGATAGAAAAGATTTTGAGACACAACTTATTGTGTTACCCTTAGTGGAGTTTGAGGTGATTATAGGATGGATTGGATGTCTGAAAACATTGTCACTATTTATATCAATAAAAAATGTCAAAATAAATGTATTTGGGGAGGCAGAAGTTATTTTTTTTTTGGAACAAAGGATTGACATCATTACCTGTTTGAAAACCTGCAAATTGTTGAATCATGAAAATTAAGGTTTCTTGCTCATGCAACAGATACTTCTAAGGAAGTACAGTCTTTGGGTGATATTTTAGAGGTAAGTGAATGCCTAAAAGTATTACTTGATGATTTACCAGGATTACCACCAGTGCGAGAGAATAATTTTAGTATTTAGCTTTTGTCAGGTTTTGAGCCTGTATTCGAGGCATCCTAAAGAGTTGCAGAAGTTGAAGGGCCAAGTACATGAGCTACTAGATAAGGGGTTCATCAAACCCAACACCTCTCTAGTATTATTTGTGAAGAAAAATGATGGGAGCTTCAGGAAGTGCATTAACTACAAGGAGTTAAATAAGCTTGCGGTTAAAAATAAATATCCACTACTGGGGATTACAAATTTTTTTGATCGGTTGGAAGGGCTTTTTTATTTTCAAAGATTGATTTAAGGTTAGAATATACAAGTTGAGATTAAAGAAGAAGACACGACGAACACTGCTTTTAGGACCATATATGAACACTATGAATTTGTGGTAGTGTTTTAAAAATGTGGCTTTTCTTGGACACGTTATCAATGGAAATGACATATCTGTGGATCAAAATAAGGTCAAGGTGATTACAAATTGGCCAAGACATACTATTATCACTAAGGTCAGGAGTTCTGTAGATATGACTGGTTATTACATGAGATTTATCGAGAGGATTTCACAAATTACTATATCATTATCAAGGGCAACTCAGAAGGCAATAAAATTAAAATGGTTCGACCATTGTGAGGAGGCTTTTTAGAAGCTAAAAACTTGCTTAACATACGCTTCATTTTCCACCATTCCTTCAGGTTCTGATGGGTCATGGGTTTCAAATTTTCAGCGATGCATCTTTGAGGGGTTTGGGTTGTGTACTTATGCAGCATTATAGGGTTATTTCATATGCATCACATTAATTAAAGAATCACGAAAAAAATAATCCCACGCATGATTTGGAGTTTGCTACAACTGTATTTGCACTCAAGTTATGGAGACATTATTTTTATTGAGTTATATGCAAAGCTTCTATTAAATACCAGAGTTTGAAGCATATTTTTACTCAAAAAGAACTAAATCTGAGGCAAAGAAGATGGTTAGAATTTATTAAAGATTATGATTATGATATTCAATACAATTTAGGGAAGGCGAGTGTGGTTGCAAATGCACCGAATATGAGGGCTTCAGGTAATTTAAAATATTTATTTACTCAACTGAAGTAGTTAATTAAATATTTGGAGAAATTAAGTTATCTATAGTAGATTTTGGTGATGAAAACATGGTTTAATTATACTAGTTGACGGTGCAGTCAACTTCTAAGGGCGGATTTAGAGATTCTTTAGCCCGAGATAGGAGTATTCAAAAACTCTGATAGGCGGTTTGGAGAGGTATGTGTTAGATCAAGATGGTTTTTTGAGGCATAAAGAAAGGGTTTATGTTCCAGATGCTGACGACCTGAGGAAGGAAATTATGGAGGACACCCTGGGAGCAATAAAATGTATCGGGATCTAAAAGAAGCATTTTGGTTACCATGATTGAAGAGAAAGTGGCATAATTTGTGGCTATGTGTCCTTCATATCAGTTGGTGAAGGCAGAGCATCAACGTCCTGAAGGTCAGTTGCAACCTTTACCGATTCTAGAATAGAAATGGGAAGAGATTGCGATAGATTTTGTGATTGTTATTCCTAGATCACATAAAAGTTAGGATGCTATATGGGTAATCATAAAAAAAATTGACTATGTCCACCAATTTCTTTCCTGTTAGATGGACAAAACCGGTTGAAAAGCTAGTTAAATTGTATATGTATTAAATTGTGTGATTACACGGGGTGTTAAAGTTTATTTCCTCTAATAGAGTGACAGATTTACTTACAGATTTTGGAAGAAGGTTCAGGAAGCTTTGGTTATAAGGCTGACTTTCAATGCAACATTTCACTCTCATACAGATGGTCAGTTCGAGAGGACTATTCAGACTTTGGAGGATCTACTAAGGTTATGTGTCATTGACTGTGGTAGAGGTTGGGAATCACATATACCTTTAGTAGAGTTTGCTTATAAAAACAGTTATCAAACTAGTATTGGGATGGCTCCATATGAAACCTTGTATGGAAGGAAGTGCAAGACACCTTTATCTTGGGTTGAAACAAGTAAAATAAGGATCATTGGAGCCGATTTGGTTGATGGTGGTACTGAGATGATTAGACTTATCAGAAATAGATTGAGGGAAGTGTTGGATATGTAGAGGAAATATCATGATGCCAAGCACAAATCGTTGAATTTGACATTGGAGAGTTTATTTTTATCAAAGTCAGACGGGTGTGCAATGATTTAGGGAGACAGGAAAATTAAGCCCCAGACATATTGGTCTTTTTGAGCTTGAGGAGAGGATCGGGAAGGTAGCTTACAGATTGGATTTACCAGCTCATATGTATTTGAGCTTGTGGAGAGGATCAGGAAGGTAGCTTACAAATTTGATTTACCAGCTCATATGCAAGGAGTGCATAAAGTTATCCATATTTCTTCACTCATAAAGTATAATGTGGATGAATCTAGTAGGATGATCGTAGACTCAATTGATATTCAACCTGATTTAACTTATCTTGAGGAACCTGAAAGGATATTGAATTATGATGTGAAGAAGCTGCGGAATAGAGTAATCCTTTTTGTGAAGATTTTATGGAAGCACGGGTCATAAAATGATGCTACTCGGGGGAAAGTCTCTGAGATACAAGAAAGATATCAACAACTTTTTGTTTGATGTATGTTTATTTTTGTTTTAAATATTTTCAAAATTCGATGACAAAATTTTTGGAAGGATGGGAGATTGTAATAACATAAAACAAATAAATATATAAAAATTAAATAAAAATCATAATAGCAAATCGAATAGTCACTATGACTTAAGAGTCCTATTACTCATTCCAACCAAAGAAACAAACAAGCAATCTAGCAGGAGAGCAGAAGCTGTCGGAGTCGAGAGTGTGAGAGGAGGAGAAGAAGAAGAAGTCGCCTTGTGCATCAGGAGTGATTTGCGTGTGAAGGAGGCGACAACGAGCCCTAGCGGATCATCCGAAGGAGGAGAAAGGTTCACGCAGTTTTCCCTTATCGTGTAAAAATTATCACACCCAATCGGCCTCGTTGCTTCTTATTCGAGCGATGACGAAGAGGAGGAAGGAGGACCAACTTTGTGCATTGCTACAGTCTGAAAGAGCAATAAGCCTACGTCGTGCGTGAAGGAGAAGCGATGTCATGATGGAAAGGAAGAAGTTGTGGGCGTGCGGCTCTAGAGGAGGAGGGAACTCGCATGATCACATCAGAAGTTCTGATGCAAAACTGCATAGGACTCCAATCAAAATGCGCCAAACGTACAGTCTAACCCCACAAAATAAAAAAAATTAAATAATTTAATGTATGACAGGACCAGACCGTACACATGACACATTGTTATTGGAATTCTGACGTAATATTTTTTCGTCAAGCAGAGGAAGAAGCAGAAAACCGGGCCTTCGTCCAGAAAAAAATATTGCGTCCGTTATCCGCAAAGGTAGGTTTGAGTTTTATTAATTTAATTAGCAAATTTTATATGTATATATTTAAGTTGTTCATTAAGTGTTATTAGTAAATGTAATCGTAATCAGGAAGTGCTTGAAGTGAGTGAGTTATAATTTTGAGAAAGAGGTGAAGCAATGCCTTTCATAGTGATAAGGTGAAGATTTATAAGTTTTATATATTGATTATATAACTTAGTTAATTAATGTTGCTGTTAATTTCATTTCAACAATTTTATTAATTAAAATTAGTAATGTTAATTTATCAAACAACTAAATCAAGGTGAAATAGAGAGGTCAAAGTGCTAGGAGAAGTACAATAAAGTGAAGAGTTGAACTATTTCAAATCTCTTGAAAGCAAATATTAGATTATTTTCTTTATGCATTAAATTAATATTTTATTTAATGAATAATAGTTTTATTAAATGGTTTAAAACAAGCATTTCATTAATGTTTGGCATTTTGAAAGTCTTAAATGGTATCACAAATGGGAGAAAAAAATTGTCATACAAATGTACATTTTAATGAAATATAAATGTAAAGTCATATAGGATTACCCCTATATCGTACTGACAAGAGATGCGATATACTCGTGTAAGTTAAAAGAAACGGTAAAAGCATATATTTGGGTGCAATTTGAGGTACTTTCATGTACATTTTTTAAGGGTCGATACGTGTACATTTTGAATGTACCATCGAGTATATTTTTGAAAAAACATCCGAGTATGACAGTAATCCTGTTATAATTATTAAAGAGGTTAAAATGGTAAATACTTAAAGTGAAACTATAAGGGATGAAATTAAAGTTAAAGTTCAAGATTTTCTATAATAATGTGCTGCATTTTTTTTTATCACTCATGCATCGCATAAGTATTATAATTTAATACACATAAAGATCATAATTACTCACTAAGTCAAACGTACACTTAAAATTAATATATTTTTTAGAATAATAAAAATTTTAAGTTGATATGTCTGATATTAAATATTTAATTTACAATATAATAACTACAACTAATAGATAATATTTATGTTGTGGTTGTAATTTCTTTTTATGATTTCTTTAAAATACTGATATACTATTCAGTAATGATTTGAGATGTAGCTTTTAAATTATATTGTTAATTTTAAAAGTTTAATTTCATTGTATTTTGTAGATTAGCGACTTTTATATATTGAAAGTTTCTAAAATAATTTATGAAAAATAAAATTAAATGTTAGTGCCGTCCGACCACAGTTCCCGCCATAGTTAATTCTAAGCACTGAGCCGGGTCATGATAAATACAACTTTTTATAGATAGATAAATAGGCATATGTATAAATTAAAGTGTTATATGTAAATACAAAAGGATTCAAAAGTATGTATGTCAAATCTTCCAAAAAAAACCACCTTTTAGATTTGGTTGACGAAGAGTTTTGTTCGAAAATTGGCTCATTTTATTCTATAATAATAATAAATGCATTTATTCACATTGTTTAAGGTAAATCCAATTAACCAAAAGCNCAGACATTTCATTCATGTTTGGCATTTTGAAAGTCTTAAATGGTATCACAAATGGAAGAAAAAAATTGTCATACAAATGTACATTTTAATGAAATATAAATGTAAAGTCATATAGGATTACCCCTATATCGTACTGACAGGAGATGCGATGTACTCGTGTAAGTTAAAAGAAACGGTAAAAGTATATATTTGGGTGCAATTTGAGGTACCTTCATGTACATTTTTTAGGGTCGATACGTGTACATTTTTAATGTACTATCGAGTATATTTTTGAGAAAACATTCGGGTATGACAGTAATCCTGTTATAATTATTAATGAGGTTAAAATGGTAAATACTTAAAGTGAAACTATAAGGGATGAAATTAAAGTTAAAGTTCAAGGTTTTCTACAATAATGTGCTGCATTTTTTTTATCATTCATGCATTGCAAAAGCATTATAATTTAATACACATAAAGATCATAATTACTCACTAGGTCAAACGTACAGTTAAAATTAACATTTTTTTTAGAATAATAAAAATTTTAAGTTGATATGTCTGATATTAAATATTTAATTTACAATAGAATAACTACAACTAATAGATAATATTTATGTTGTGGCTGTTATTTCTTTCTACGATTTCTTTCAAATATTGATATACTATTCAGCAATGATTTGAAATGTAGCTTTTAAATTATATTGTTAATTTTGAAAGTTTAATTTTATTGTATTTGGTAGATTAATGACTTTTATATATTGAAAGTTTCTAAAATAATTTATGCAAAGTAAAATTAAATGTTAATGCCGTCCGACCACAGTTCCCGTCATAGTTAACTCTAAGCACTGAGCCGGGTCATGACAAATACAACTTTTCATGGATAGATAAATAGGCATATGTATAAATTAAAGTGTTATATGTAAATACAAAAGGATTCAAAAGTATGTATGTCAAATCTTCCAAAAAAAAACCACATTTTACATTTGGTTGACGAGGAGTTTTGTTCGAAAATTGTCTCATTTTATTCTATAATAATAATAATGCATTTATTCACATTGTTTAAGGTANAAAAGTAAAATTAAATGTTAATGCCATCCGACCACAGTTCCCACAATAGTTAATTCTAAGCACTGAGCCGGATCATGACAAATACAACTTTTTATGAATAGGTAAATAGGCATATGTATAAATTAAAGTGTTATATGTAAATACAAAAGGATTCAAAAGTATGTACGTCAAATCTTCCAAAAAAAAACCACATTTTACATTTGGTTGACGAGTTTTGTTCGAAAATTGTCTCATTTTATTCTATAATAATAATAATGCATTTATTCACATTGTTTAAGGTAAATCCAATTAACCAAACGCCCAAGACAAAATCAAGCAGATCCACCTCCAACGAAACAACCATACTTTAAATGAACAGAATCCCTGAATAATTCACAACTTTACCTCTGAAGAAAATTACAAAAAATTCATTCCTTGATGTGCTGGATCTGGATCAGCTACATTCAACATAACACAGCAAAATGTATGGTTTTGCTTGCATGGAAGCTGGCAAAAGCTTACTAGATTTCTGAAACCAGCAGCAGCTTCTCAGCACTATCCAGAGGAATCACCATGAGAGCCATCACCAGATTCTGCAAATAATCAGTGATTAATTCAAACCATGAGAAAAGTGTCAAAATGGTCCAATGACATTTTGCAAAGGGCCATTTTAGTCCCATAGCTTAAAAAAATATCAATTTAGTTCCTGAACTCTTTTAATACAAGTTGAAAAAAATCCCTAACAAGGACTATTTTAGCTCCCATTAAAAAAATTTGGGACCAAGCTAGCATGTTTTTAAACTCCGGGACTAAAGTTTACTCATTAAGCCATATACATAGTAGTAATTGAGAATCCAATTAAATTTTGAAGGAAATGAGAAAGTAAACAGACCATGAATTGCTTCCAGTTCATCTTCATTGTAAACTCCTAGAGGCGAGCCACGAATTGAAAGAAGCATTTCCCCTTGCATCGGCTGTCTAGAAGGTCTCGTCGCCGACGTCACACCGAATGATGACCGGTTGCTCGTCCCCTGTAACAAATCAGCTAGGCATAAACAGCAAATTGGAGTCTAATGACATACAAGCACCTCAAGTTAACAGGAAATATGATTATTAGAATCACTCGGCCACATGGTAAATCAGCCATAGTTTTTCATGAAGAATATAGGTTGGAATAGTTAATGAATTATTTCACAGCCATAGTAATTTGATGAATTTTGGTGAATGATTAGCTGGTTTATAGATTGACAAAGCCATAAACATCTAATAAAACATTCAAAGGATATATAGGTAGCAATGGTTCA
>JXCR01094281.1:57554-78646 GCA_002079205.1 Phalaenopsis hybrid cultivar
ACAAATTATATTTGGCTCTTTTCCCCATTTTGTTAAACTTATTTCTTGAAATATCCCAATCAAGTTTTTGCTAGAACCCACATATCAAAAAATGAAAAAAAGACTTGCATATTCAGGCTTTTCTGAGACAATTATTCAATGTTTCAATTCTTAGATCTACGATTGGCCTATTTACAAAAAAAAAATGTGGTGCTTTCAAAGATATCAATTTCGTTGGGCGAATCAATTACATTATATTTGCAAGAAAACGAGTAATTGAAATAACATTGAAAAAAAGGGAACCCAAAGATTTCTTCAATCCGGGCTTTGGAGCTTATCAAACATAAGAAACTTGAATTTCAAAAGACTTGTAAAGAGAAAAAGATAAAAATAAGGTTGCCTAAGTAGCTTTATCAAACGTAACCTACACAATAAAAGATAACCAAAATGATAGATTTGACAAGACCCTAAATAATTGACAACTTAAGAGACTCCTAATACGAGAACTACATTAAAGCTTAATCCAATAGAAATATATTTTCTTATATTAAAACTTGTGATCATTCTTGTGTAGTTAATCATGCTTCNAATCTTCACTGCAAACAGAAAAAAAAATTTTAATTCTTAGGAGCAGTTTGGGATCATTTTTATTTTTTATTTTTTATTTTTTATTTTTATTTTATTTTGTTTATGTTTTGATTTGAAGTAAAATATATTTGAAAATTTTGATNGTGCTTCACTGCAAACAGAAAAAAAAAAAATTTAATTCTTAGGAGCAGTTTGGGATCATTTTTATTTTTTATTTTTATTTTATTTTGTTTATGTTTTGATTTGAAGTAAAATATATTTGAAAATTTTGATTAAGGCATGGTTGCTTTTAAAAATTCAAAACAGCAAAAAGTTATTTTGAGTATTTTCAAAAACATGTTGATTTATTTTTAACAAAATAAAAATTATATAAAGAATACACTAAAAAATATATATTTTTAAAAATAAAAATAAAAAAAATAAAAATGATACCAAGCGGGTCTTTAGCATCTAAGGACATTTTCAATGCGAATATTAGGAGCTATCTAAACCTGACTCCACTGAGAATTGCTGGTCGCCAACAGTGCTAGCCACGGACGCACGTCCGTGTCCAAAAACATTTTTCTCATTTTGCCTCAGCTCAAACACTTTGTCTTCCTCATTTCTCACTACCAAGAGGTTCGGCAAGTTCTCTTGGAAGAATTTTAGAGCAGGAGTCTGTAGCTGTTCCTTGCTCAAGTAAGATCGAAGCATGCGAAGGCGAGCAAGCATGTTGTGTACTTCAGCCACTTCGATAGCTCGGATTGCAGCAATTCGACGTTCAGCTACACAAACATGAAGCTTTGCTGTCATGAAAACTACCACAGAAAAAAATATTTACATTTATAACACACAAATTCATCTTGTCATATAAAAAAGATAACTATTTTAACTTTTAAAAAGTGAAATACATATCTTAATCAATAGGTAAGATGGCATATACATAAAAATTGAAGTTTAGGTCTTATTTAAATGTATGTAAATCTTCCTTTNCTTGCATTGCATTTCAGTCACTTTAAGATTGTTTGAGAAATTGTTTATTACTATTTTTTAAAAATTTATGTATTGAAAGCTACTTTTTACAACCTGATTTATTTAAGTATGATGACAGCAAAAAAGTTGCTCTCTGATTTTTCGGTAAAAAAAATATTTATAATTCCAATCATAATTTTCTAAAAGGTTGATTTTATCGCCACAGTTTTACGACCACCAACAAAAAACTGCAATTGTCCCAAACAAACTGTTAAAGATATTCAAACATCCATGATAGAGTCAATTGGTCTTGTTCACAAAATGTGATAAACTGTTGTCCTTCACAGAATTTAAAAGCTAATATTCATTTTCAGAGGAACATCAAAATATAGGGATATATATACAGATTTCTCATTAGGAAACTATTAAAAGAAGTATATTAACACAGAAAGAGTAACAAACCCCAGGAGTTTGGAAACCATTTCCCACACCCAGCATCTGAGACATCTGAGTGTCCACTGCACCATCAAGAACCTGTAATCAATTAAAATGGGAGAAGTACCTCGATAAAGAAGAGAGTAAAGGGACTAAAAGAAGTTCTAAAGTTCACAAATCATGATGCAACTTACAAAATCAGGGATTTCTAGCCCAGCTGCATTTAGAAAACTGTGCTTCACTGAAAACAGCAAAAAAGAAATATAAATTCTTAGGAGCAGTTTGGGATCATTTTTTTGTTTTTTCTTTTTTTTTTTTATTTTGTTTATGTTTTGATTTGAAGTAAAATATATTTGAAAATTTTGATTAAGGCATGGTTGTTTTTTATTCAAAACACCAAAAAGTTATTTTGAGTATTTTAAAAAACATGTTGATTTATTTTTAACAAAATAAAAAATATATAAAGAATACACTAAAAAATATATTTTTAAAAAATAAAACCAAGCGGATCTTTAGTATCTAAGGACATTTTCAATGCGAATATTAGGAGCTATCTAAACCTGACTCCACTGAGAATTGCTGGTCGCCAACAGTGCTAGCCACGGACGCACGTCCGTGTCCAAAAACATTTTTCTCATTTTGCCTCAGCTCAAACACTTTGTCTTCCTCATTTCTCACTACCAAGAGGTTCGGCAAGTTCTCTTGGAAGAATTTTAGAGCAGGATTCTGTAGTTGTTCCTTGCTCAAGTAAGATCGAAGCATGCGAAGCCGAGCAAGCATGTTGTGTACTTCAGCCACTTCGATAGCTCGGATTGCAGCAATTCGACGTTCAGCTACACAAACATGAAGCTTTGCTGTCATGAAAACTACCACTGAAAAAATATTTACACTTATAACACAAATTCATTTTGTCACTTAAAAAAATATAACTATTTTAACTTTTAAAAAGTGAAATACATATCTTAATCGATAGGTAAGATGGCATATACATAAAAATTGAAGTTTAGGTCTTATTTAAATGTATGTAAATCTTCCTTTTTTTTGTTTATTTATTTTTTTATTTTTTTGTAGCAAGAGGTTAACCAGCAAAGGAAAACAGTATCTTGAAAACTTAATATCAAACAAGTGAAAGGCAAATAAGGAGATGGAGAAGGTGACAAGTTCAGAGACTATAAATAACAAAAGAGGAATAGGTANCTTTTTGTTTATTTATTTTTTTATTTTTTTGTAGCAAGAGGTTAACCAGCAAGGGAAAACAGTATCTTGAAAACTTAATATCAAACGAGTGAAAGGCAAATAAGGAGATGGAGAAGGTGACAAGTTCAGAGACTATAAATAACAAAAGAGGAATAGGTAAATTGTAGAAGTAAATTAATAGATAAGAAGGGACCATTTAATTTGCAAAAACAATCAGGTCGATTACTAATGATGGGATTGAAAAATAATTAGACTCTGAAGTAGTCAGCGTCATTCATATTATCATTGAGTTTGTAATCTTAGGTGGAACCAGATTTATAACAAAGAAAATAGATAATAAAAGAAAATGACCAAATTGGTCTCCGGAGTACTTGGGAATTCTTCATTTTGAACCAGAATTTTGCATTCGCAAATGTGGTATTTCAAAAATAAATTCAACCCTGTTATTCATGTAGCCTGCTCTGAATAATCCATCTTTCGTTGAATCATCACCGATGACCATAAAAAATAATTTTTTGAGAATTTTTTTAAATCAAGATTCTTATAAGCTCAAATTTTCAGTTAGGCCAGCACCTTCAATATATTTATTGCCATCCTTTCATTGTATTCTCATATTAATAAGTGACCTTCAAGATCAGCTACGGCAAGATCATAAAAAACAAAAACAGAAGGAATCACTAAATGATCAAAGTAACTTTCCCTAATAGACAAAGTAGTATACTTCATATTATTTGTGACTTTTATCAATAATTAGCTCGTTAAACTGACATTTGACTTGAAAAGAAAAAAAGAAAAACAAAAACAAAACTGGCATTTGACTTGAATCACTTTTTGTATCTAAATTTGCCACATAAAGATTATCATCTGAGGAGGTTGTTTGATATCCAAAAATTTTCAAGCATGGATCAAGTCATGGAAGTTATTCTCATGTTAGGGAAAAACCTATACTCTATGAGTTAGTATTTTCAATCGAAACTCAAATTGGAAACACTAACTGTAAAACAACTGAATATTAATCAGAAAAGCTCTAGTTATCGATTTAAAGTTCAAATTTTGCAAGATTTATATTTTCTTATGCAAATAAAAGACTTAAGAAAAAAAAAAGTTTTGCAATAGATGATAGTGATTATGAAATGAAATTTTGGTCTCAATGATTATGTCGATTCAGATGGTCATTCAAAGCTAAAAAGGATTGCAGTTGCCTTTCTAAAGATTCTGAAGTCCAAACTTGTATTTTTTATGATTACATCGATTCACCTTCAACTCAATTGTGTGATAACATTAATACTTCCTTGAGCTAAGTCCTTTGGTGAGGCAGTCAACCATTTCCTCTCTAGTGGCTACATGACATAGCTCCAGTAATTCGTTATTCAGTTTTTTCTTAATGAAGAACCTTTCAATCTCCACATGTTTGGTTCTATCATGTTGAACCGGGTTGTTAGCCATGCAAATTGTTGACTTCTTGTCACACCACAACTTCATCATCTCAGTAACTCCTAATGTCATAGCCCTGTATTATGTCTCTGTTGTTGATCTTGCTACAACTGACTATTTTTTGCTCCTCAATAAGACCAAATTGTCACCAACAACATGCAGCATCCTGATGTGGATCATTTTTCATCATCATAACTTGCACAATTAGAACCACAAAACCCTCAGTATCTACATATTCATTCTTACTGAATATCAACCATTTCTCTGATGCACTCTTCAAATATCTCAGAATCTGATACACTAAATCTATATGGTCATTCCTTAAATGAGCAGCTCACTACACTTTAAAAAATAAAATCAAGTCAAGTGTGGCACAAATAGATCAGGCAGCCACCAGCCGCTGATATCTCTCAAGATCAACCGATTCACCTTCCTATATACTGAATTTGAACTTTTGATCAATTGGAGAGTTTGCAGATTTGCTCCCCCGATACATTCTTTATCTGAGATAAGACCATCTCCTCAGGTTCATAAGTCACTTTAATCTCAAAAAAAAATATCTGAGTTGTCCCAGACCTTTTACCTCAATTTTTCCTTCAGTTGACCAATCTCTGACTTATCATCATTAGTGATAATTATGTTATTCACATACACAACAAGTATGGTAGTGTGACATTCATGTTGCCGAAACAACATTGTGTGTGGTCTGCATTGATATGCTGATATCACATGCTACCATCGCTATTCTAAACTTGTCAATCAGGACCGAGAAGTGTACTTCAAGCCATACTGTGACTTCTTGAGCCCACTATCTGCGACGTACTAAATATTGGTGATATCTCCATATATACCTCTTCCTATAGCTCCCCATGAAGAAAAACATTCTTCACATCTAGTTGGTGGAGTCTCTGTTGACCTCACTTTTGGTTGAGATTTAGTTTTTCCTCTTTAGTAGCTTAGAGTCTAGTTATAAGACTTTCTTGTTGACTATTCCTAGAGGACTAGAAAAAGAACCCTCATCATTAGAAACTTTAAACCATTCTTTTCTCAACTTGAAGCTCCACATATTGGTCATAACCTCTAGCACTTAATAAGTGGGGTCAATATGAGAGAGCTCAAGGTGAGTTCCCATAGGATTGATTGGCCTTAAGGTCAGCCCTCTGGTGGTGTGGTCTTGGTTGCTCTCACTCACACACTTGCACTCACTTTCACTCACTTTCACTCATAACCCTAAACACAAACTTTGTTGACTTTGATCCATTGATCCTTTGGGAGACTCATGTAGATGGTTCCCTAGACCCACTAGCCCTAGGCTGGGGTTTAACTAGGACCAGTACATAGAGGACCCAAATGGGAATTTCATTGGTCCATGGCTCACATAGAGTGGTTGACACCCCAATTTTATCCAAATATCCAACTTAGCTTTTTGCCCCATAAAACTAACTAAATTACCTAAACACCCCCAAATTTCAAATTTTCTTTAGGTCTTTGTATAACTCTGTTATACAATATAAGCCCTAACTCGGTTTAGGATTCCGAGGTTGTTGTTAGTCACGACCTAAATTCTCATATCTTCCAAGCTATCTGTGTGATCGTTTCACACGAATGTAAGCTCTAAAGTAATAAAATTGGCAGGATGAAACATTTAAATATTTCTCCTCTAAATTGAAGCCAAACCATATGGTAGCTTGGGAAGTCACCGAGGCTCCCTTTAGGATCTATGACATCCTCTAGTTCTTCTTCCTTCGGGTTCTAAAATAAAATATTTCAAATTTGAGTCATTCCCCTTTCACACCTCTTTGTCTGATCTCTTTGAAAAGTCCTATCCTTTAAAATTTCTTGAAGATTATATCCCCTGATTTTTATCGAAAGTTTTCTTAGGTGACTTTGGTTATCTAAGATGTAATTAACTATAGGGGTTTGCCCTTTAAGGAAGCTTTTCCGAACTCAGCTTAATATAAACTATATTTAATTTTTCATATTAAATAGAAGAACTTGTTGGCTTATAAATAAAATAGTTTCGCAGACCAAACGAATGTCATGTATTTTTTAGTTTATTTGATCGAGTCTCACTTTCAAGTCTCGTGTTTATCTTTGGGGATAGATACATGGCTTGAGGTGTAGTGCTCTTTCATTTAAACTATGAAAAATATAAAATTAATTTGATTTCATATTTTTCTAAAACTATATGTATATATATATATATATATATAAATTAAATGTCTTTCCGAAGCGGACGACGGGATTTTGATTTTGACGACCAACAACTTCCAACGGGCAACTCCTCAACTTTTAATGTCGACAGTCTTCATCCACCATTCACTATCAGATAAGTGTCCTCACTATGTTCATCTTTTTGACTGGTGTAAAGGTTTCATCACAGTCAATGTCATACGTCTGACTATACCATTTTGGTTTTGTATTTCTTGAATTGACAAGTAGTCTCCAAATGCTTTATTGATATATTCTCTCATTATCAGATTTACATGCATTCACAACTGCACCATATTGGTTCTAGACTGCCTTGTGAAAATCTTTAAAGCAACTACTTCACTCTTCTGTTTATCAAATATATCCAGATATCACGAGAAAAATAATTAAAATATAACAAAATATCAATAATCATTCATAGAATTAGTAAGATAAGGTACCTATACATCATAATGTATCAAATCAAACACACCACAACTCCTATTCCTAGAACTGACATAAGAACTCCTAGTGAGCTTGCCAAACTCACAAGCATCATACACTAGATTCTCCTTATTTATCTTTTCATATGTAGATGGATACAACCAACTCATTAAACTAAGACTAAAATGTCCCATATGTCTGTGATGTAGCAGTAACTCCTCGACATTCCTCCCAGATTCTCCTACCGCAACACTTTCCAGAATGTCAAAGTTGAGTCCATCCCCTCTCGATCCAAGTATCAGAGACCAATATGCCATGTTTCAGTCCCAAGTGTCCGACACATCCCTTTTTGCTTAAAAGATCCCTGAAGGAATATCAAAAGAAATAATGTATTTTAAATAAAGAATAATAAAACTAATGAATAAGAGATTTATTAAAAAAGGAGCACGTAAAACATTGAACAAATTCATATGATTGGTGCATCTCATATGATTGGTGCATCTTACTGTACCCTTATTAACTACAGACTACGTTGTATCATCAACAATCTGTATATTCTCTGGTACAGTTAAATGAGTGTATGAAGAGAAATTTCTAATAGTACATGTCACGTGACAAGAAGCATTAGAATCTATGATGCATTTTGATTATTTTGTGATGGAAATAGAGGCAAGAGCAAGTATGTCACCAATATCTTTGTTGAATCAAACATCCCTCGATGACAATGGATTTGAAACATCCTCAACTCCATCTCCTACTGCCTTTTGCTTTCTCTTCAACATCTCTGCAGACATTCATGATCCTTACTAGTAAAGATCACACCTGTCTTTCTCCATCCTCAGCTACTATCAGATTTGTCCGATAGCCCCCTCTTACACCTCTCTGACCACTACAACCACAACCTCCACTTTGTCCACGTCCACCTGTCTCTCTCTCCTTGGGTAGCTTAGGACAGGCCTTGCTCAGATGGCCAACTTCATCACAGTTGTAGCACTTGCAAGTCTTACCCTGGATACATAGTGTACCTGGGCTCGAAGCATCTAATGTTGATCGAGCACTCAAAAAGTCACTCCGCACAGAGTGTAGTTTCAAGTGACTCTCCTCCTGTATCATCGTAACAATGGCATCATCTAGTGTAGGAATAATCGCCTTACCTAGGAGAACCAATCTTCTTTGATCAAAGGCTAGGTTTAGATGAGCCAAAAATTGAATAGTCCTCAACTGAGCAAAAATCTTTCCCTTCTGGCACCCCAGATCGTCACAGCTCAACATATGTGAGAAGTTATCAAGATCTTGCCACAACCACTCCAGGTTTATAGACTAAGGAATCAATCTATCACTTTGAACCACTGTTTTTATCTCATGCTGAATCTGAAACACCCTTATGCGGTTCTCAACTCCAGCATAGATCTTCAGATTCGCTCAAATATCAGTCACCTTTCGAATGACATCCAATGATGAAGCACTCGATGGAACCATTGAGTTGAGTAGTCAGGTGTAAAGCAAAACATGTGTGGTCCTCCACTCATCCCCTCAGCATTGTCACTCTTTGGCTCAACTCCCGTTAAATATCCTTCTAGTCTCTTTCTTACTATGACAGTCTCGATCCAACGCGACCTACTCAGATATGTGGCCAGTTCATCGAGCTTCAAATCCACAGGAAGGAAATCTAGTTTCACCTACGTCCGAGTCTCTAGCTCACTATATAAGTTCGAACAAGGTCTTCAGAACTTCAGGATCTATCTTCTCCAAAAATTTTAATCCTTTAATTCATACACTATCTCTCTCTCCTGACATCCTCAATCACAAGGATAAACCCAGAGTTCCTCCAAATTCATGCAATCCGCTTTGCCTTGCTAAACCCGCTCAAAGCCGCAGCCTCTTTGTCTCGCACGTAAAAGTGCAGTCGCTTAGATCCTTAATCTCTCTGCCATCGAGTAGAATTCCAGAAACGAAGACCTGCTCCGCTGCCTTCCTAACTCCAGCGCCGCAATTCCACTGTTTCATACGCAGCAGACCCGTCGCCGCATTCACAGTTAGCTCTAATTGTGACTATATCCTTCGGGTCGGGTCACGCCACGGTTCCTGTAGGCGAGAGACATTACTCGGTCGTGCAAAACAAGAAGAGGCCAAACGCGATCCTTCGCTCCAAGCGAGAGACGCTACTCCGTAGTAAGAGAGCCACAGTCCCTGTAAGTGATCCTTCCCTCCAAGAGATTCCGTCCCAGGCAAAACATGCGATCCCGACTCCTCGCGAATTAACTTCGCCATGGCCTATCGAGCACGGGGACGGCTTAGAAATTATTGCTAAAAAAAAATCTTTTATTTCATTGATGACAAGTTATAACATTTATAAATAAATTTTTAAATTTTATCTATTTATAAATAGGACCTCACGTTAGATACAAATCTCAACATGAACTAGAATTTTGGATTGAAGATTCGACCATTCAATTGGTATTCATAATAGAGGAGCATTGATTTGTAACTAAATTGNATTTCTTTCAATTACCGTTGGTGAGTGTTCCAACACTGTAGAGTGATTCTGCATTAGTCATCTCTTGAGATCAATGAGATATTGGCACCAATTGATATCAGAGCGGGTTTTCCTACCTCAAGGAATTCAAATATTTCATGTCGGTAAATTGTAATGGTAACTCTTACAATATGTCAAATAACCAAAAACAAAATATTGATCTAGCCCAAATAAAAACACAGATCACCCAACTGGCATCTGTTCGAAAACAGATCATTCATAAATTGGAAACCATGGAGCGTCAAACCCGAGATGAGTTTGTACCGCATAATAGGAGGATGCGTGGGCCTCTTCCGGAAGCTGAAGTAGACGATAATGAAGAGGATGAAGATTCTAGGGAATTTGGTAAGTGTGAAGCTCGTTCTAGACGAAATACTCGTGAAATTCCCAGGGGATGAAGAGGGCGTGGCTTCGACCGTCACCCTCATGATGAACTAACCAAGGGCATGAAGTTCGATATTCCAAACTTTCTTGGAAAATTAGACCCCAATGCTTTTGAAAATTGGTTGACGACTATTGAGAATTATTTTGATTGGTTCTCTGTTTTCGAAGATAGAAAGGTACGTTATGTCCGTATGAAATTAAAAGGACATGCATGAGCTTGGTGGAGTAGCGTGGAAGAACAAATACGTCGTACTCAACGAGCGTCAGTGTCCAATTGGGAAGAAATGAAGGAGCGGCTAAAAAAAATATATTTATCTGTTGACTACGAGCAAATGATGTTGAAGTGATGCTGCAACTAAGACAAATAATATTGATTGTCGACCAATAGACAAACCGTTTTCATGAATTGATTGTTTGCAGCAAGGTGGTGGAAAACGAACAGCAAACTCTAGCTCGATATCGCACGGGGTTACGTAATGAGTTGCGAAAAGAAATTTTAATAGCAAGGATCCTAAATGTTGATGAAGCTTACCAATTGGCTTTACTCGTTAAAAAACAATTGGGATTCTCCAACGGAAGACGCATGTCATGTACGGATCCCAAACAAAAAGAAACATCAACACAACAATACCATAAACCATCTCTACCCATTGACCAAGGTAGACACGCCATGGTGGGTGACCAAAGAGGAAAGTTCAAACTTATGGGCGATGAACCACAATGCTATAAGTGCAAGGGGTTTGGACATTTTGTTGTAGTATGTTCTACGAGAGAAAAAAATTGGCCTTTGTGTGTGAAAAGAAACTTTGATTAGTGGACACCGTAGATGGAGGGGAAGAAACAGAATACGAAGCAAGCGACAGCGAGGATCTAACACCGAGTTTTGACATGTACTAAGAAAAATATCCAAGGTGCTGATCTTGATTGGAGGCGCACCAACATTTTTCATACCTGAATGGAGCATGGTGGCCGTGCATTAAATGTAATAATTGACAACGGGAGTGGAATGAACGTGATTTCCAATGATGCAGTGGAACACTTGGGTTTGAAAACTGAAAAAACACCCCACCCCTTATCGAGTAAGTTGGGTTAATGAAGTTAACCCCATTTTAGTTACGCATCATTGCTTAGTGAGATTCACAATGGGAAAACGTTATTTGGATGAGGCCTGGTGTGATATGATTCCCATGACCGTTTGTCATTTGCTATTGGGTCGACCCTGGCTCTATGACAGAAAGGTGTTGTATGACGGGTATACCAATTCTTACTCCTTTGAATTTAATGGCAAGAAATTTGTTTTAGAACCTTTGTAGATCTCTGAATTTGAAGCACAACCGAAGCAAAAAAAGGTAGAAGTCATTCCAGTGTTAACCATTCAACAATTCACTCAAGTTCTAAAGGAAGAACAACTAGTATTGTTAGTAGTGAACCGAGAGGCTAAACAGGACGATAGTATTATCTCCAACAAATTTACGAAGATGCTAGAGAAGTTCCAAGACAAAATGACCGAAGAGATGTCAAGACAACTACCACCAATGCGAGAGGTACAGTATGCCATTGATTTAATTACAGGTTCTTCTCTGCCAAATCTACCTCATTATCGCATGAGCCCAATGGAAAATGAGGAACTCAACAGACAAATTCAACAGTTGCTTGACAATGGTTTCATACGAGAAATTCTTAGTCCTTGTGTCATGTTAATTCTACTTACACCTAAGAAGTATAATGCTTGGGAGGATGTGCATCGATAGTAAAGCAATTAACAAAATAACCATAAAATATCGATTCCCTGTTACACGGCTGGATGACTTGCTTGATTTACTAAGTGGTGCATTCGTCTTCACAAAAATTGATCTTCGCAGTGGGTATCATCAAATTTGAATCTATCCCAGAGAAGAGTGGAAGACGACATTCAAAACAAAAGATGGCTTATTTAAGTGGTTGGTTATGCCTCTTGGACTAACCAACGCACTAAGTACATTCATGTGTATTATGACACAAACAATTAAACCTTTCTTGGGCAAATTTGTAGTCGTCTATTTTGATGATATTTTGATTTTTAGCCATTGTTTGCAGGACCATTTAGACCATGTTCAACGGGAATTAGAGACATTACAACGAGAACAACTTTTTATGAGTCACGAAAATTGCTCCTTCTTAAAGAATAGGGTTTCTACTCTAGGATTTATTATCTCAAACCAGGGGTTTGAAGCCGGTCCTAGTAAGGTTCAAGCAATTAAAAGTTGGCCTGCTCTGCAAAATTTTTCTGAAGTACGAAGCTTCCATGGGTTAGCAACATTTTACCAACGTTTCATACGGAATTTCAGTACCATCATGCCTCCCATTACCGAATGTTTAAAGTCCAAGAAATTTGTGGCACAACGGCTGCTGATAAAGCATTCACTGAGATCAAAAGAAAAATAGGAGAAGCTTCAGTTTTGAAGTTGCCGAATTTTTCCAAAAATTTTTAAGTTGCTTGTGATGCATCCCAGGTGGGTAAGGAGGAGTCCTCAGCCAAGAAAGCCATCCTATCGCCTTCTATAGCGAGAAGCTCAATGAGACCCGTAGGCGCTACTCAGCCTATGACATGGAATTCTATGTGTTGGTTCAAACACTTAAGCATTGACACCCTTATTTGATCCATAAAAAAATTATTCTTTATACCAATCATGATTCCTTGAAGCATTTGAATGCTCGAAGTAAGTTGAACTGAAGGCATACTCGATGGACGGACTACCTACAACAATTTGATTTCATCATCAAGCATAAATTCGAAATTGAGAATAAGTTAACTGACGCCTTAAGCAGGATACCGCGCTTGCTGATGGTCTAGTCAGTTAATACTGTGGAGTTTGATAGCCTCAAACAACAATATTCCACCAATAAGGACTTCAGTACTATATGGAGTACGCTCACAAACGACAGGTCGCAGTTCCAAATGCATATTCTATCAAAGATGGATTTTTATTCCATGACATTCAGTTGTGCATTCCATGTGGCTCCTTCTGAGAATTTATTATTTGAAAACTTCATTGAGGGGGCTTAGCAGGACATTTCGGGTTTAATAAAACATTCTCTATAGTCTCCGATCGATTCTTTTGGTCTCGACTACGTCGTGACGTGCATAAAGTAGTGTCTCATTATTGGACTTGTCAAATAAATAAGGGCACGAAACCGCAAGCAGGTCTTTATACCCCCTTCCAATTTCATATNATGCTAACGAATTTAACCACATCTTAGCCTTATCCCTCTGTGAAAAAGGAAAAAGTCTAAGTCTAGCAGCATCGTTTGAGACTCTGTCATATTTAAAAGTAGCACACCGTTCTAAAAAACTAGCGAGGTGTAAATTAAGATTTTCATTTGGTGTACCTCTAAATTGATTGTTTTGTACCATTTGGATAATAGCAGATTTAAGCTTAAATGAATTAGCAGCTACATCAGGATTTTGGATAGATAAGTGAATCTCATCTGCTGTAGGATACTTAATCTCTTAAGGGTCTAGGTTGGTGCTCATTTTCTATTCCGTAATTGTTCAGGTTATTTTCCATTGTATCAGAATTTCTAGGTTATCTTCTTAATTTTCTAATTCTTCTAATAGTGTGTTCTAATTCTAAATCGTAGGGTATAAGATTTTCAGGTCCAAATTTACTCATATAATTTGAAATTAGTACTCAGTAATATAATTAACTTAAATATAAATATAAAAATAAGTTGCAATGTAAGTAAAAATTTTCTAATAATCTTAATTTCTCTGTTACTCTAATCGTGATTTTACTCACTTACTCAATCACTCCCCGACAATGGCGCCAAAAACTTAGCCGACTTTTTTGTAATCGACAAATACAAGAATTTGATGGCGCTACTAGAAGATTTAATTTCCAGCAACGACGTCCAAAGACTTGATCGCGACTTTATAGATGTGTCTGATTTGATTAAGATGTATAATTATAATATTCAATAATGTTAAAGTCAAATTTGTCAATGCAAGTATCGTATCACTTAAGTAATATAAGGCTTTAATGGAGTGCTAGATATCGATCCCACAGGGAGTGGTTTAGAACTACGGACTAAGACTTTAGAAAAACAAGACTTTAATCACAACAATGACGTTCAATTTGCTTATCTATCACTAATAGGTAATTGAAATAAATAGATAATTTTAATAACTAATAAATAACTAAAAATATAAAGTAGGGTTTAATTTTGATATTCAATATATAAGAAAACATCCTTCTCCTTGTCAAGAAACTGTAGTGAATGGATAAAATGAATTTGTTTAATTTATATTGTGCCAAATAGGAGCATACATATTATTTACCCTTTGGTTCAGACATAAAGAACATTGACTAATCCTATGCTTGGTTACTGATTCTGCGGCTAAGCTGGGAGGATACCGGCTCTTACTTCAGAGCTCCCACTAACCTGAGGGTTAACATCTGCACATCAGCACCCAAACGATAGGACCGAATTACGGATTTTAGTCTGTCACTCTAAATCTCCAATTCTTCGCCCGATAATAATATTTCCTTATTTATTTGCACCCAACTTCCAAGGGCTTTGACCTCCCTGAATCTTGGATGTAAACTTCACTTTAGTTAAAAGTCAACATATTTTAACAAATCAATTGGCCAAATTGAAAGTAAATTAAGATCTAAGTGAAAAGATCATCACAATTTTTTAAACATTTTCATGGCTTCACCAATTCAAATCATTATTTCACAAATCTCGAGACAAGAAGAATAACAGAGAAAACTACTCAAAACTTATGAGGAAAACACAACAAAACTCGGAATTCATATATAAAATCAAAGTCATACAAATTACAAGTAAATAACTTATCTCTAATTTCTCCCCAAGAACACTCCTCAAAGTTCCTCTGAATCTCAATAATTAAATAACTTATCTCTAATTTCTCCCCAAGAACACTCCTCGAAGTTCCTCTGAATCTCTATTTCTTTAAAACACACAAAATTCCTCTTGGAAGTAGCAAGGAGGAAGAAATCTCTCACTTTCCCTCCACTCTTACAATCTAAATAAACTTATCTCTAATTTCTCCCCAAGAAAACTCCTCGAAGTTCCTCTGAATCTCTTCCAATTTATCTCTAATTTCTCCACCTCAAGAACACTCCTCGAAGTTCCTCTGAATCTCTTCCTTTCTTTACAACACACAGAATTCCTCAAAAACTCCTCAAAGTTCCTCTGAATCTCTTCCTTTCTTTACAACACACAGAATTCCTCTAAAGCGGCAAGGAGGAAGAAATCTCTCACTTTCCCTCCACTTTTACAATCTCTCGAAGAATTCAAAACTCCTCGAAGTTCCTCTGAATCTCTTCCTTTCTTTACAACACACGGCAAGGAGGAAGAAATCTCTCACTTTCCCTCTACTCTTACAATCTCTCAAAGAATTCCTCACCAAGGAGGAAGAAATCTCTCACTTTCCCTCCACTCTTACATTCTCTTGAAGAATTCCTCACAATTGTTACATTCTAATGGATATTCTATACACTAATGGTAACCTCCAAGGCCTCTAGCACACTTCTATTTTCAGCCAAAATGTTCTTTTAAAGTTGTAGATGAGCTTTCTCAAGAGTTGCCTAAGCATCCCTTCAAAATTTGGCCTCATCCAAAGCTTGAGTAGGCATAACCATCGATCTCGCATTCGGCGGGCTTCTAGGGAATTTTGTCCTGTACTCTCGGGAAAATCTCGTCGTTGGCGGCCTAGTTCAAATCTTCACATTTTGGTCCTTTTCTCTCCAAATTCGCTCATTTTTACATCTTTTTGCTCCAATTAATTCATCATTCCTGCAACAAAACATCAAAAATACCTTTCTTTAAAGTGCAATATCATAAAAAATAGTATAAAATTCTCAACCTATTTTTCTTTGGTCAGTGACATCCAAAAAATAGGTGCCAACATTCATATTCCATATATTCTTTTTCAAATTTATTTTTGAATGTCTTCGTGAAATATTTATGAATTAAATATTTGTTAATATCAATTCTGAAGCATTCAATTTCTTGCTCTTTTGAAAGGTACCTCTTGATCACTAACTCTTATAGTTAGTTCTCTTTTCTGCACATCTATCAAAGCTCTTCCAGGGATACGGAACGGTCTTCCTAAATTGATAGAAATTTCTTTATCTTCCTTAATATATAATACAATAAAATCCACAGGAAAGATAAATTTATCAACTTTTACTAAAACATCTTCTATAATTCCTTTAGGATAGGTAATTGAACGATCAGCTAAATGAAGAGTTACAGTTGTAGGTGAAATATCTCCTAAACCCCATCTTCAAAAAATTGATAAAGGTATAAGATTAATACTGACACCTAAATCACATAAAGCTTTTCCAAAAAATCTTTTGCCAATAGCACAAGGAATAGTAAAAGTATTAGGATCCTTAAGTTTTTCAGGAACCTTCTTCTGAATTATAGCACTACACTCCTCATTAAGTGTAACAGTCTCATTATCTATAAACTTCCTTTTTTTATTAAGTATATCCTTCATGAACTTCACATAGCTTGACATTTGTTCCAATGCTTCAACAAATGGAATGTTTATCGTTAATTTCCTCAATATTTCAAAAAATTTTGAAATTGGTTATCTCTATTTTTTGCTTCAATCTTTGAGGAAATAAAGGTGGTGGTCTTTCTATGGTGATTTTCATTAGTTTAATAGGACATTTAGACTGAAAATGAAAATCTTCACCATATTTTTCATTTTCTACCCATTTTTTTCAACTTCAACTTCCACTTCTTTTTTAACTCTGATTTCCAATTCTTTTCTACTTCTCAGTTGAATAACCTTTATTTGCTCTTTTTTGTGATATTTAGGATTTACTTCAACATTACTAGACAACGTTCCTGGAGGTTTATTGCTAAGTGCAGTAGCAATGCATCCGAATTGATTTTTCATGTTTCTAATTATAGCTCCTTGACTTTGTAATTTACTTCCCATTTGCAATATTAATTCTTCCATTGATAACTTCAACTCCTTACTCTACAAATTATTAAAACCTGGAGGATAATATGGTTTATAAGTTGGATTTCCTTGATTTTTGGAGTTTCCTAATGGGTTTGCAGTGTTGTTTCCCCATTGCAGATTTACAACATTAGAGTTATTGTTACTCCAACTAAAATTTGGATGATTCTTCCAACCAGTATTATAATAATTGACATTAGAATTATTAGAATGAATATTTATTGCATTTAAGGTCTCATAAGAAGATTGAGATTCTATCATTTGTCTCAATAAATTTTCGTCAAGCACAAGTAGTGTCTGAAAATAATTCATT
Organism: Phalaenopsis hybrid cultivar; assembly: GCA_002079205.1. Lineage (NCBI taxonomy): Eukaryota > Viridiplantae > Streptophyta > Magnoliopsida > Asparagales > Orchidaceae > Phalaenopsis > Phalaenopsis hybrid cultivar. The sequence goes on from JXCR01094281.1 coordinate 74,991, forward strand.
CCATATTGATCTATCATCTTCGTTATAACAGTTATTTGGGCATCTAACATAGATATTGCATCAGAATCATGAATACTAGCTACTCTTTTTGGATTTACCCTTTCAGAGGGCTATTGAAAATTATTAGTAGTCATCTCTTCAATTAAAAAATATGCTTCATCGAATGATTTTGACATTAATGTTCCACCACCTGCAGTATCAACTATTGATCTAAGAGATCCAACCAATCCATTATTAAAAATTTGAAGTATTAACCAATCTGACAATGCATGGTGTGGACACTTCTTAAATTGATCTTTAAATCTTTTTCGGGCTTCATAAATTGATTCCCCTTCAAACTAACAAAAAGATGTAATAGCATTTCTAGGCTTAGAAGTTTTTGAAGGAGGGAAATACTTAGATAATTTTTTTTTCTGATAAGTCTCCCCAAGTTTTGATAGATCCAGGTGCTAACGAATTTAAGGAAAAAGTATAAGTTTGACGACATCATTTGAAACTATCATATTTAAATGTAACACACAATTCTAAAAATTAGCAAGGTGTAAGTTAGGATCTTTAGTTGATTTTCCCCCAAATTGATTATTCTGAACCATTTGGATAATAGCAGGTTTAAGCTCAAATGACTTGTTAACTACAATAGGGTTTTGTATACTCAAATGAATTTCATCTGCTGTAGGATTAACAGAATCTCTTAAAAGTCTCTAGTGACAATCATTTCCAAAATTACTTGAGTTGTAAGCCATTCTGCTAGAATTATCTCTCTTTTTTGTTATTTTCAAAATTTTCAAATTGTTCTTTCTAACTCCAAATTGTAAGGCACTAATTCTTCAGATCTTAAACTATGTATAAACAAACACAATAAGCAATTAAAAATAAGCAAAAATACTAAAATATAAAAATATTCAAAATTAAACTACAAATAGTTTTTTTAAATAAAATAATTTAAATTATAAAATAATTTACTAATACTTTCCATTATTTCTCTGGCAACGACGCAAAAAACTTGATGCAGACAGATTTAGTTACTATTTTGGCAAATATTTTTCAATATTATAAAATACACACGACAGTAATAATAATAAATATACAATCTAAACCCTAATAAAGATGACTTTAATGAAAGTAATTTTATCTTTTAAAACTTTTAAACTACCAAATCCCTTAATAATAACGCAAGTATATGTATCGCTCAAGTAAAAAGCGCTCCAATGGAGTCATAAATATTGATCTTACCGGGAAGTTGGAAATACATATAGATAAATTATTCTAATTATAATGTAAATCACAATTTAAACTACAAAATTGAAGTATTAAATTTGAATCTAAAGTATTTGAGTGAATACTAAATAAAATACAGTTAAAAGAACTGAGTTAACTAAACTAATTTCTAAACTTTCAAAAGTAAAATTACGAAAACTAAACAAGTTTTTGGGATGGAGATTTCAAATTTAAGAAAACATCATTCCCCTTTACAATGAGTATATGGATTGTGAAGAAATTAAAATCATTTGAANGTCGCATATCTTCTAAGTATGCAAAAGAGGAACCATGTTGGCTTCAAAGACATCACCCTCAATGGGAGATTTATTCTAATTTCCTTCAAAGTTAAATTCTTAAGCCTCATAATCCTTAAAAAGAAGAAATGTGTGGATGTGATATATGGCTGTGATGCAAAACTGGGAAGAATTGATGCAAATCCGGAAGGAAATATGGAGGCGNATTCTTGTAAATCATTTAATTCTGAAGATACAATAACAGGTAATGTAAATAAGTCTCCCAAAAACACATATTTCAAGTGGTTAGGTAATGTTTTCAACTCAAGTTCAGGTAGTTTTATAATTGATGGAAATAGATTCTTATCAGCATTCTCTGTAATATTCAACATCTCAAATCTTTCCTGAACATAATCTAATTCTTCATTCTCTAATTTATCCAGAATAATTTCATCATTTTCTTCAAAATGCTCTTCTTTTTCAAAATACTTTTTATTTTCAAAATGTTCTTTAAAATGTTCATTCAGTAGATGTTCAATAATTTTCATGCGAAAACATTCATTATCTCTCTCAACAGCAGGGTATTTCATAGATTTCGCAATGTTAAAAGTTACTTCTTGATCATTTACTCTCATAGTTAACTCTCCTTTTTGAACATCTATCATAGTTTTTCTAGTAGCTAAAAATAGTCTCCCTAAAATGATAGGTATTTCTTTATCTTCATCCATATCTAAAACAATGAAATCCACAGGAAAAATAAATTTGTCAACTTTTACTAACACATTTTCTATAACTCCCTTAGGATATATAATTGGTCTATCTTCTAATTGAATAGTGAAACTACCAGGATCTTTTAATTTTTCAGGAACGTTTTTTCTGAATAATTGCACTACACTCTTCGCTAAGTGCAACAGTTTCGTTGTCCATGAACTTTCTTTTTTTGTTCAGAATATCTTTCATAAATTTCACATAATTGGGCATCTGCTCTAAAGCTTCTACGAAGGGAATATTCACCGTTAACTTCTTAAGAATTTTTAAAAATTTTAAAAATTGTTTATTCTGTTTATGTTGCTTCAATCTTTGAGGAAACGGTGGTGGAGGTTTTTCCACAGTAATTTTCATTGGTGTAAATGGATACTCTAAATCTGGGTATTCATGATCATTTTCTTTTTCGGTATCTACTTTCTCTTTTTCAGTTTTTATTTCTCGTTGCACTCTTGTCTCCAATTCTTTTCCACTTCGTAATTGAATCGCCTTGATTTGCTCTTTTCCTTGATTTTTAGGATTTGGTTCCACAGTACTTTGAAAAGTTCCTAATGTTCTGTTACTAAGCGCAGTAGCGATATGCCATAATTGGTTCTCAATATTCTTAATAGCAGTTCCTTGATGTTGTAATTGATTTCCTTGAATCTGTAATTGATTTCCTTGATTCTGTAATTGTTGACCCGTGTTTAATATCAGCTCTTCCATAGATAACTTCTTCTCCTTAATTTGAGTATTACTGTTAAATCTTTGAGGATAAGAAGGTCTATAGTTAATATTTCCTTGGTCGGATGAATGTCCTAATGGGTTTACTGAGTTGTTTGCCCATTGTTGATTTGTAGAAGAATTGTTATTCCAATTAAAATTTGGATGATTCTTCCAACCTAGGTTATAATAGTTCGAATATGGGTTGTTGGGTCTATTAATAGCATTTAAGGTTTCATATGAAGGTTGAACATCCACAAATTGCTCAGATGAATTTTCTTCCATCATAGAAAGTGTTGAAGAATAATTCATCCCATAATGATCTAATTTCTTTGATATTGCAGCAATCTGCGAAGCTAACATAGATATTGCATCAGAATCATGGATACTAGCTACTCTTTTAGGATTTACCCGCTCAGAGGGCCATTGAAAATTGTTGGTAGCAATTTCTTCTATTAATGAATAAGCCTCATCAAAAAGGTTTTGACATTAAAGAACCACCAGTCGCAGCATCTATAATCGATCTAAGAGATCTCAGTAATCCATTATAAAATGTTTGAATTATTAACCAGTTTGGTAACGAATGATGAGGGCATTTCCTAAGAAGATCTTTAAATCTCTCACAAGCTTCATATATCAGCTCTTCCATAGATAACTTCTTCTCCTTAATTTGAGTATTACTGTTAAATCCTTGAG